>JABUQX010021591.1:0-28317 GCA_015478945.1 Trachelipus rathkii
GAGAGATATATATGATATAATAATATATATATATGATATATACTATATATACTTATAGTTTAAACGAGAAAGAAATTGTCTCGATCCCTGAAATTTTATGGTGCAAACAGGACAATATCTTTTATATATATAATATATATATATATATATATATTATATATATATATATATATATATATATATATTATATATATATATATATATAAGTATTATATTATATATATATATATATATAATATATATTTGGACTACAGCTTTTGTAATTCCCTATCCCCAAACCTGGAAAAGATCGCGAAAGTTGGCAGACAACCAAGAGACCAATTTCGCTGACCTGTCACTCCTGTAAGTTAATGGAGAAATGGTTTCTGGCCGCTTGCTTCCTGTTTCTGGCGAGCCGTGCAAGCTTTCTCAAACTTGCCAATTGGTTTCCCGCAAAATCCGTTTCGAACCTGGCGGACCGCCTTTGGTAAAACTAGACCCGATGACATCCGGGAAGCCTTCTCAACGTGGGATGGTTCTTGGTGTCTTTTTTTGACGCTTGAAAAGCTTACGACAACACGTGGAGAACTGGGATTTCCTTCCTTGCCCACTTCATTCGCCTTGGTTTTTCCACGGACAACTGCCTCTTTTTATCAATGCCTTCCGTCGATCAGAGCATCTATCCAGGTTCGGGTGCTCTTCTATTCTGTCTACGCACTTTACTCTGGATGAAGGCGTTCAGCCAGGGTAGTGTTTTAAGTGTGCTACTTATTTGCTCTCTGATTTAATGATATTGTTACCTCTATTCGAGGCTATCCGTATTTCCACTGGAGCCTTCCGATCGTCTCCCGGGTAAGCCTTGGAGTTGAAGCCAACGTGGAATGCCACTCTCTCTTCGAAGAGAATACATCATGTGTACATAAGTTATCTTCGTTTTCAAACGCCCAATACGCTGCCCTGACACCGATTCTGCAGGAGGTGCCTCAGATGCCTAATTACTTGGGCCATTTTGGCGAACACGTACTGGTTGCATAACATCTTAATTTCCTTATATTTCTTTAGCAAAAGGTGCTTGGCTTTCTCATGACGATGAAAAAAGGATACACTCCATGGTTTTTCCCCGCTCGCCCCATTTGCTTGGCCTCTGACCGTCTCTCTCTCTCTCCAATCAAGGCCATTGCTGGGCTGGCCTTGTTAGAAGGCATCATTTCCTGTTTTCATTCCAGTTCATGATGAGTTTACTCCAGTATTTACTGATGGCTCTAAAACCGGGAAGCAGTTGTGGGCGCATCTGCTGTCTTTCCTGATCGCAACCTTTCCCATACTCTCCCCCCTCATGCTTCAATTTTCACAGCAGAATTAATGGCTAAAATTGAGTGTGCGCTTGTCTCGAATATTCTAATCGCTTACCAAGATCAATCTTATGGGTCATTTTTATTCGATTCGCTCAGCGCGCTACAAACGCTTAAGCCCGGCTTAATTCTAAAAACACAATGGTTCTGCTGTGCAGCAATTTCTTCTTCGCTGCTCCATTCCCTCAAAAACAAATTTATTTTATGTTTGGACCCCTTCTGCAATGTAAGGGTAACTGGCAATGAAATCGCTGACGGAGAGCCAAAATGGCCACCTCCTCTTTCCGGAGCTGTTTCTAGGTACCTCGCGGATGCCATTCGACAAGGTTACCTCCCCACCAACCGATTACTATCCTGCTCTCCGACAAGGTTTTTGATCTTATTGGCAAGAGCGCTTGGAACGAAATGATCAGAGAGGAAGAGCGAAACTTAAAAATATAAAGCCGATCATCGGGGAGTGGTTTTCCTCCCACCGGAGAAAACGCTTACACGAGGTGATACTTGCACGCCTCCGTATTGGCCACACTAATATCACTCACAGTCACTATATGTTACGGAACCCCCCCTCCCATTTGCAAATTTTGTCGAAGTTCATTAACCCCCGCAATGTGTTCGGCCATATCTTCATTGATTGTTTCCAGCTGGACTCCTAATTCGCCGCCGTCATTTTCCTACTTAACGATCCATAACACCTTCCAAAAGATTATCCCATATCTTATCCGAATCTTCCCACTTTAGTAGTAACTCTATTTTCTTGTTTCTACAAGAAGTGAATGTTCTTCACAATATTTGATTTTGTTACGTAATACTAGGACTTTATAATATGCAAGGATGTACTTTTGTTTAGTTTTTGGTTTATTTTTAATTGACTGAAATATTCATTCTCCTATTCAATCCTCTTTTTGACGTTTGGAAATATGTATGCTCCCAGGACCCGCCCAGGGTGTTGATTTTTTCAACCCATGTGGCCGCTTTATGAGCCGTGGTGGGTCCTGTAGCATTGACTCTATATAAATATATATATATAGTATATATTTGTGTATTATATATATATATATATAATATATATATATATATATATATATATATAATATATATATATATATATAATATATATATATATATATATATATATATAATTAATATTTCGTTAAGCTTCGTTCACTTTCCACAGATGTGGGGTAGGGTTCGTAACTTGCATGGAAATAGGATAGTTAAGAAGAAGAATATGACACAATTCGAAACTAAATCATCAACGTACAATAAATAGAACTCCTAGAATCTCTTTCAATACTTCAAATTCCTTTCATCACTACCCATCCATATACTAAATTTAAATAGCTTGAGACATAATACACTCCCCTGCCTCACCTCCACATTATATTAAAACCACTCAAATTCGCCAACTCCATTTATTCTTATACATGCTTCATTATCTACATACATACTTTTGATTCCCGTTCAGAAACCTACCACCAACATATGCCATTAATACCTGCCACAGAGGTTCCATATTAACCCAGTTATACGCCTGTTGCAAGTGAAGATTTAAATCTACACGACCTCTACCACTTCTAAATGCCCCTTGTTCTTCGCCAATCAGTCACTAGATGAACTCTTTCGAGCAAAATACCAGCATATATCTATCTACTCTGCAACAATCGATAAACTAATTCCCCTATAGGTCATGCAGTTCTCCTTATCTCCCTTACCCTTATATAAATGTACTATTACTGCTCTCATCCAATCCTTTGGAACTATACCCTCCATAAACGCTTTGTTACACAACTTCCAAATACAGCCAATCACAATTCTCCTCCATTCTTGACATCATTCCACTAGCAATTTCATCTATACCTGCGGATTTATCATTCTTCAACTTTCGCACCCTACCTATTATCTCCTCCCTACTAATAACCTCATCCCAAAATACCTATTTTTTCTTACACTATAAACCGGCACACACACTCATTCATAATCACCTCCTCATTACTGCCACTTATGCAAATTTTCGAAGTCTTCTCTCCACACTCTCCTATCATTCATTTCATCAGTCACGAAAGTACCATCCTTATTCATTATTCTATGAAGATTCCCCATACTAACTTTCATAACCATTCGTTCTTTCTTCTGGAGGAACTTCCTATTCCCTTGCGAGTTCCCATTCATCCTCATTTCAAACTGTTCATTTGCCTCTTTTTTTCCAAATACGCATGCAACATTTAGTTTTCCTTTTTTCCTTCTCATAAAGCTAGTGGAAGAAAGTGCATGATTTCTGGGATTTTACCTAGGTTAGGTGCAGGTCAGGAATGGGGAAGTAGGGCTTTAGGTGTAAATGAAAGGGTTAGGAAATTATGTTTTTCAGAAAATATTAGGTTTTTGGATTTGTGGAGAGAATTTCTGGATAAAGATCTTTTTGCAGCAGATGGAGTTCACTTGAGTCGTAAAGGTGTTGGGCTTTTCAGCACCAGTTTGGAGACTTGTTTAGCAAAAAACTAGGTAAAGTTGGGGGTGATGGGCTAAATCTGGATATGAATAATAGCAATGGTAACTGTAATAGTGGTGATATAAATAAACTAGTGTTGTTACAAGTTCAAATAATTAATGATTTTAGCAATAAAAATAACAGCATTACGAGTATCAAATGCTTTTTAACACAATAATCTTAGCCTTAGAAATAAAAAAGCTGAGCTGATTAGTTATACCATAAATGAGAATCTAGACATTATTTGCCTAATTGAGGCATGGGTTTATGAAGCATTATTTGGAGACTCTTTTCAGGATATGGAATAGACGGATATTCACTTTATTATAACCAGCGTAAGAGGAAGAACAGGGTGGGGTGTGGCCGCCTTTTATATAAAAGCAATATTCAATCTGTAATAATGACTGACTGGTTAAACTAATCAGATATTGAATCGGTATGGGTAGATTATCCTTATGTTTAATAAATCATATAGAATAGGGGCATTTTATAGACCATCCTGGCCAGAGTCAAGAATTAGATGCGGAAATTGTGAAAGAAATTGGGACAGCATGCACAGTAAAGAAAGAGGTATAGTCATAATGGGGATTTAAAATTTTCCTGGGCATTTCAATGGGATTCCTTGTCCTAAAACGGACGCAGAGTAGTTCAAGTATTTATAAATTGTATAAATAGATAACTTGTTTGAGCAGATGGTTCCATGACCCACAAGACACAATGCACTATTAGACTTAATATTAACTAAAATGATGAAAGTATGGTGGATAAGATTAGAGTTGAGGAGAATTTAGGACTTAGTGACCATAATATAATTGATTTAATATGAATGTGATATCTTGGCCCAAATTTTGCAAGCTAATAAGGAACAAATCCTAGATTTCCGAAATGGCGATTTTACCAATTACGAAGACATGATTAAGTATATCCTGACTGGGATAAAGAGTTAAAGACAAAAACTGTTTTATCATTTGGGAATTTAAGCAAGTGTTTGAGGAATTTTCAGTCAGTATGTTTTAAAAATACCCATTTATTGTGGCGAGAAAAAACCTGTTTTGTGGATAGAGAGATTAAGAGATAAAATCAATGAAAAGCTTAGATGTTTTAAAATATTCAAGGTAGTAATAGGGAAGATGAATTAGAAAATTATAGGAAAAATAGAAACGAACTTAACCAGGTCAATAAGAAAGGCAAGAGAGAGGCAGAAATTAATTTAAGCAAGAATAGTAATAAGGACCTGAAGAAGTTTTTTTAGCTTTTTTAATAAATTTAAAGTAAGAATAGGACTAATAGGTCTATTAAAATTGATGAAAAATTTAAGTTAGTTAAGATAAGGGTTTGGTCAACTTTCATCTTATTTTGCTTCAGTGTTTTCTGAGGAAAGATTAAAGATAATAGTTTGGAGACTATAGTTCTTGTATGCATGTACAATAGACTTACAGAATTTGAATTTGATGTAAAAGATATTAAACGTTTTACTAGACCTATATTGATCCAAGTACAAGCTGCAGGCCCTGATTGGTATAACATCATTCTAGTATTTGGAAAAGAGGGTAGTACCAGCACTGCAAAGGCACTGTATTTGATTTTTAAGCGATCTATAACATTGTGCTGAGGTACCAGATGACTGGAAAACAGAATATGTTGTGCCTATTTATAAGAAAGGTAGTTAGGAAGATTTGGGAAATTATAGGCCAGTTAGCTTAACATCTCTGGTTGTAAAGGTTCTGGAAAAGTTACTGAAAGGTCATATAGAGAAATATTTAGAAGATAACAAGGTATTGTATGACTCCCAGCACGGTTTCAGAAAGGGTAAGTCATGTCAGACAAACCTTTTAGAATTTATGGAATACATTACTGACATAGGAAACAGGAAGAATGACCAGTGATATTATATATTTAGACTTTAGCAAAGCTTTTGATAAGGTTCCCCCACATAAGGCTGATGAAGAAGATATTGCAATGTGGTATAGGTGGAGTGGTACATAGTTGGATTAAAGAGTGGTTGTGGAATAGAAAACAGTGTGTACAACTAAATGGCAATAAGTCATCATGGGAAATAGTGAAGAGTGGTGTCCCACAGGGTTCAATGCTGGGGCGCATGTTTGTTTCTCATATATTATAAATGATTAGACCCAGGGACTTAATGCAATGTTTTCTAAGTTTGCTTGATGAATACCAAAGTGGCCACCTCAGTTAGGAATAGTGAGGGATGTATAAAGATTCAAATGATCTTGATAAACTTTTGGGGTGGGCAGATAAGTGGCAAATGATTTTAAAAATAAAAAGTTTTAAGGTTCTTCACCTAGGTTACTCAAATAAAAGTTTTAACTATGATATGAATGGGGATTGGCTTGAGTCTGTGGACCAGGAAAAAGATTTAGGTGTGATTATAAGCAGTAATTTGAAAGTAGCTAATCAGTGTTTGGAAGCAAGGAATAAAGCTAATAAGATGTTGGGCTTTAATAAATCGCAATGTTGTTTACAAGAGCAAGGAAGTAATAAGTAAACTTATAATAGCTATGTTAGGCCAAAAATAGAGTATTGGTGCACAATTTGGGCCCCTTACTTAAAGAAAGACTTAGATATGCTAGGAGAGTGGCAAACGTAGAAGCAACAAAGATTGATTTTGGTTGAGGGTAAGGGAGCTTAACGAGGAGAGCTGAAGGAGTTAGGAATGTTTTTCTGTAAGAAGGCGATTTCTCAGAGGGGACATGATACAAGCTACAAAATTTTTTACATCTATTGATAATACGGAGACCAATAAATTCTTTATAGTAGAGCACGGACGGGAGACCAGGGGCATAACAAGAAAATTAAGAAGAAAGCATGCCATCTGATACTCGCACGCTCATCACTCTCACTGCAATAGGGTTGTTAAATTTTTGAATGATTTGCCACAGGAGGTTGTTGAGTGTGACTCAATTGCAACATTTAGAAGGGTTTGGATAGGTATATTGGATGGGTTGGGTATACATTTAGTAAATCTTTAGACGAAGCCAATTAGGGCTGGTTTTTAGTTATGTAGTTAGTAACATGTTATAGCTACTGCATGTGGGTGACCGATAAACCTTAGTTATTAAGGCATGTGGATGGTTTGGGTAACATGTATCATTTTTTTTTTTTTTTTTTTTTTGACTAAGCCAAATTGGTGGATTTTGGTTACAGAAATTTGACAAGCCCTAGGGTGCTTTGCGGATTTGCAGGAGAGCATGTTTGGTTAGTGGGTTGACTGGGACAGTCTCGATAGGCCCATGTGGCTTCTTACTGTCCCTATATTTCTTATGTTCTTTCTATGTTCTTATATATTTATATACACCTTTCTTTTGAGAATTCATCATTGACTTTTAGCACATTTAACCAAGTCTTTTTTTTTTCTTTTTTCTTTTTTTTACCTTTTAACCGCTGTCATTACCTCTTCATTCCACCACTCATTATTGACATTCTTACTTCTTACTTTAGCACATCCACAAATTTCTGCACTACTAACAAAGGCTTCTTTTATTTGCTTCCACATTCATTGAGTTTCAACTAGTTTACAATTTTCATTCAACTTATTTATTTGCAAGTGTTCTCAAATACTTTTCCTTATAACCTTGTTCATTTAACTTCCCACTCTCAATTTTCTCCACTTCCACCCTTATATCTTTTCTTTCCATCCATGATCCCACTAACTTAATCTTACATAAAACAATATTCTCATCCCCAACCCTTTCGCTGATTGAACTTCAACATTTTCTTTACCAACACAAAATCAATCATTTTTTTCACTTCGATTCCATCTCTACCCCAACTCTTGTAGCCTATACTTAAGAATTCTCTTGTGCCCAGAGAATGTATTACACACCTACTAATCTCCTCACAAATTTTCTCCCGCAGCCCCAAAGGCACTAATTATACCATACCTTTTTTGATCACCTATCCAACCATATAAGTCACCCAACACAATCAATCTGAAAATTCTACTCACTCCATCTAAACCTCATTCAGATTATCCCTTAAAGCCACACTCAACTCAACATACCCTCAGATGAACCATATGTTACAACCACACATACCTTGACCATTTCAAACTTAAATTTAACGCATTAGAATTCTAGTACTTGGTACCAAAAAAAATCGCATAGATCACTCATTCAGAATACGTATCTTTTTTTTCTTTCCCCCCTCTCACTCCTCTCCCACTCCATCACACACACATTTCACCAATCACACCATTCGTCTTCACCACATCCTTTCATCTTTGTTTCAGTCACGTAGAAGCAAATCAAATTCACCATTTCTAAATATCCAAATCTATCACACAATTACGCCGGAGGATACAAGGTCGTTTGTTGCGATCGTTATCAGTTCCGGGGCATGCATAAGCATTCTTAGATAGTTTATGAATACAGGTGGTAGCGGGCACCTAAACACTTACCACTGTCCGCTTTAGTGCCCCTACGACTTCGAGGTGGACATACGGAACTCTTTCTCTCCGCACACAGGGATATAATAAAAAAAAGGGTGGTCTAATAGTCAGGGCTGCGAAGCCGGAGCCGAAATTTTAATGGGGCCTGTAGTCGGAGCCGCAAAAAAGACGATGCTCCGGCAAGAACAAAATTAAGCAATTATTAATTTTATTACTAAAGGTTATATATATATTATATATATATATATATATATATATATAGTATACTATATATATATATACCATTAATATATATATAATTATATATATATATACCTTATATATAGTATATATATATTATATTATGATATATTATCTATATATATACTATATATATAGTAATATTAGTATATATATATATATATAATATATATTATATATATATATATATATTATATATAGTAGTACTCCTATAATACTATATATATAAATATTATATATATATTTATAAATAAATATTATATATATATATATATATATATATATATATATATATATATATATATATATATATATATATTATTGAGAATTTACCATGAAATAAAACCTATTGCAAATAGGTTAAGTGTTTTTGCTGATTAAGCGAATATATATATATATATATAATATTATATATATATATATATATATATATATTATATATTATATATCATATATATAATATATATATATATATATATATATATATTTCAATACATATATATATAACTAACATTTAAATATATATATATATATATATATATATTGTCTCGTTCCACTTTCTTCCTTTTTAGTATTATCGTCCTACCTCTCACATGACCACATCCTTGCTTGCTATTGGTCAATCGATCCCGCCATCTTATCGCCTTGAACAAGCTTTCTGGAACCGCTCCTTTATTTCGTCCCAAATAACCTGTTTTCATTACAAACAATTTGCCAAATCTTATGAATATTGATCTTGTGAGCATCAGTGATTTTATTAACGTTTAATGCTCCATTTGTTTTAAGTGCATCCCTTGCCTTCGAATGTTACAAGGTCAGTGACTTGTGAAACCTAGTTCTTATTATTCCATACTTGCTTTTGTGATACTTTACGATTCTGTGTTTTTTTTGGCAATTGTGTATTAGTAAAAAAGATGCAGCAATTTTATGTTCTTCATTATACAATACGATTATTTAATTTTAAGTAATTTTTAATATTTTATTCAATAATACAGCGAAGCTACGTTCAAAATTTCATATATTTTATGTAATAGTTTCCCTAAAAAAATGTAAAGAGAAAACGTATCATTTTATGCGTAACTTTAATATCTATTTTTCACAATGCAA
The DNA here is from genome assembly GCA_015478945.1 of Trachelipus rathkii. Classification (NCBI taxonomy): domain Eukaryota; kingdom Metazoa; phylum Arthropoda; class Malacostraca; order Isopoda; family Trachelipodidae; genus Trachelipus; species Trachelipus rathkii. Next base: position 9,572 of record JABUQX010021591.1, read on the forward strand.
TTATTATATATCATATTATTATATTATTATTATTATTATTATTATTATTATTATTAATTATTATTGTAACTTGTTTATATATATTAATTCATGTTTATTGGTTTCATATAGATTTTTTTGACATACCGAAAACGGATTTTTGTACTACAGCTTCTGGAAACTTCAGTTACGTCCCCTGACGTAACAATTGATGCCCCTGGAGTTTTGCCGTCGCTATCCCGGCATTTCTGCAATCACATCTTGAAGCAGAAGTTTAATTCCATAATATTAAAAAAATTATTAATTTATTTTACTGAACAAATTTAAAAAAAATTTTTTTTTGAAATATTATCAGGCCCATTTCTGGCCCAAATTACCAATTTCAATTATTTATTTTTAAATCATTTCGGCCCATAAAAGCGGCTTACTATATATTATTGTTACCATTTATACACCTATTTGTTAAAATTTACTCTGTCTTTGGTCTCCGACCATCATATTTTTCATATCAGCGTATGTAAGTTGCGTTTTTAGCGCATTTAATTTCGTAATTGTCCTCCTAATATTTTTACAATTTTAATCATTTATTTTTACATTATTCTAGCCCGTACAAGCGGCCGCTTATATATTTTCCTCATCCATTGCATACCTTTTTGTAGTATTTAGTCTATTATTTGGTCTCTGACCACATTTTATATCATATATAGCGTGTGCAAATCGCATCTTAAGCATATTTTTTTTTCTCGTAATATTATTTTCGAAAATATTTTTCAATCGTATTATATAAATATTTTTCAACTATGTCCCCCCCTGACGCTGCAAATACTGAAAATATGAACGTAATTTCCCAACAGCCTGCTTCAGACAGGGAATCATCTAGTGTATATTCCGGTAAATTCATCAACAATGACTTGGATCTCACTTTTACGCTGCTCGAGCTCCAGCTTGAAACAACCACCGAACCTGCCCGATTTCGGGCCCTCCTAAATATATTGCCAGTTCACGTTTTGCAGCGTTTGAAAGATGTTTTACCCTCCTTACATTCCCACAACCAGCCCTATACTCAACTGAAATCCGAACTTTTAAACCGGCTGGGGGAAACCGATGCCGAAAAAGTAAAAAAACTTTTGACTGGTGGCTCTCTTGGAGACCGTCTGCCTTCAGTACTGCTATCAGATATGCTAAATCTCCTTGACGGTCCTCCCGTAGGTAATTGTATACATATTGTTCGTCATCTCTTCCTACAGAAACTCCCTGCAGAGATGCAATTGCGCTTAGCCACCGTCGATCCTAATTGTTCACTACAAGAACTAGCTACTTTTGCTGACAGAATTTGCAAAGCGAAACCTCTTCCGACAGCAGACATACCTTCACAAGTTTCGCATATCACGGATCCCACCTGTAATAATAACTTACCACCAGCGTCACTTTCGCATGTGAGTGAGTCAGTAAATGCACTTCGGCACCCACCGGCCCCAGAAAATACTTATATTTTATCACAACTACAGGTGTTACAGAACACCATCATGGACTTAACCACTAGATTACGAGCTTTAGAAACGCGTTACACTGCTCCTTCCTCCCCTCCTCCTCCCTCTCCTTATCCTCAACAACAATATCCTTATCCTCCACAACAATATCCTTATCCTCAACAACAGTATCCTCAGTCCTCTCCTCATCCTTATTCGCAACCCCCTTCATACCCTCAGCCTCCTCCCAATCCTTCATACCCCCCGCCCCCTCCCAATGCACCAAATACTTATTCTGCATACAATTACGGTCATCATTCTCGCTCTCCTACTATGCAAAGACGTTCCTATCGTCGATCTCCTACTCCTTCGCGCCAGTTCGCCTCTTCTCCTGTTGATTCTCAGGCTTTAGTTCAGTTTCCATCACATAACCAACAGGGTATTTGTAGGAACCATCAACGTTTTGGAGATCAAACTCGGTCATGTCTTAAGCCTTGTACATTCGGGAATTTAAACTTAAACACCACTCTGTAAATTCGCTCGGAGTGGTTTCAAAAGCGTCCAACTTGCTTTGTGTTTACGATCCATCCACCAAACTATCTTTTCTCGTAGATAGCGGCAGTACCATTTCCGCGGTGCCACGTTCCATCCTCGAAAACAAACGAGCTCCAGAACCATCCGGCTCTTTACGCGCCGCCAACGGCACAACCATTAACACTTATGGTACCAAACGACTCCATTTAACGCTCTCGTTCCGTCGTGATTTTATATGGGACTTCACGATAGCCGACGTAACATTACCAATATTAGGTGCAGATTTCCTGTCCCACTTCAACCTTCTTGTTGACATGAACCACAACCGCATCATTGATTTTGAGACACATTTCTCATCCGCTTGTATTCGTGCTTCCGCATCCATCAGTGGCATACATCTTTCTCCATCTAATAATATTTTTGAATCATTATTAATTACCGATTTTCCCGAACTTCTTTCTCCAGTCTCCAAGTTCCCCCCTGTGAAACATAATGTTGTTCATCACATTGAAACTTCTGGCAGACCTCCATTCTCTCATGCACGACGTCTTGCACCAGATAAACTCAAAGCTGCGAAGCTAGAATTTGAATCTCTCTTAGAGAAGGGCATCATCCGACCTTCAAAGTCTGACTACGCTTCCCCATTACATATGGTACTCAAACCTAATGGGGACTATCGCCCGACCGGCGACTATCGCTGCCTAAATGCAATCACCCGTCCGGACCGTTATAATGTACCTCATTTACAGGATTTCACATCCCATCTCTCTGGTTGTACTATCTTCTCAAAACTTGATTTCGGCATTTTTTCAAATTCCCGTCAATCCGGACGACATTCATAAGACTGCCATTATCACTCCTTTCGGCCTTTACGAATTTCTCCGAACGCCTTTCGGTTTACGAAATGCTAGTCAATCATTTCAACGTCTTCTAGACTCAGTATTACGTGGTTTACCCTTCGTATTCGCCTACATAGACGACTTATTGATTGCCAGTGCCTCTCAGGAAGAACATACTTCACATCTCAGGCAAGTTTTTACCAGACTTAGTGAATTTGGTCTATGTGTCAATTCTTCCAAATGTGAATTCGGAGTTTCATCCCTAACTTTTCTCGGACATACGATCTCTGCCGATGGTATACGTCCCCTTGAGGATCGTGTGGCAGCCATTCGTGAGTTTCCGAAACCCGTTAAACAGCGTCAACTCCGTCGTTTTTTAGGGATGGTAAACTTCTACCATCGTTTTATACCGTCCGCCGCTAAAATTCTCCTCCCGCTTCACGCACTTCTTAAGCATCCACGTAAAGGTTCTGCTGCTTCTGTCACTGTAGATTGGAACGACGAAGCAACTAATGCCTTCACCGCCATCAAGGAAGCCCTTGCCTCTTCCGTGTTACTTATATTTCCATCCGACACAGCCCCGACTAGAATCAACACAGACGCTTCAGACTTCGCAGCTGGAGCTGTGCTACAACAATTTATTGATAACGAATGGCGTCCATTAGCTTTCTTTTCTAAAAAGTTCCAGCCGCCTGAAACACGATACAGCGCATTTGGAAGGGAACTTCTCGCAATTTATTTAGCTATTAAGCACTTCCGTTACTTCATAGAAGGTCGGGAATTCCATGTTGTAACTGATCATTTACCCATCACGCATGCCATTACAGCTTCCACAGTGAAACAGTCACCTCGTGAAGCTCGCCACCTTGAGTTCATTGCCCAATTCACAACTGATATCCGCCATATAAAAGGAAAAGACAACATTCCTGCCGATGCTCTTTCCCGAATTAACGCTATCTCTCCTTTACCAGACATTGATTTCGTCGAAATGGCTCGTCTGCAGCAACTCGAAGAGATTGTTTTTCCTAGTGCTTCTTCCTACGACATTCAAACTGTAGAAATTTTTGGTTTTCCCCCTTTGTTATGCGACGTCTCTTCCGCACACCCTCGTCCAGTCGTACCTACCCCCATGCGTAGAAAGGTGTTTCACACCATTCACGATGTGTCGCACCCAGGGGTAAAAGGTAGTCAAGTTAAGATAGGTAAGCATTTCGTTTGGCCGTCCTTACTAAAGGATGTTAAACAGTGGACAACGCAGTGTCTCAACTGTCAAAAATCCAAAGTGCACAGGCACACTGTCGCACCTCTTCAACAATTTCTTCCCCCTGGTGAACGTTTTGACCAGGTGCACATTGATTTAGTCGGCCCTTTACCATCCTCAAATGGTTTCACCCACATTCTCACTTGCATTGACCGGTACACTCGATGGGTAGAAGCCATTCCCTTGCGTGATACTTCCAGCGAGACAATTGCTCAGGCATTTCTGTACAACTGGATAGCCAGGTTTGGCACTCCGTCGACTGTGTCCACAGACCAGGGTAGGCAGTTTGAGTCTCACCTCTGGAAGGACCTTATGACTTTAATCGGCTCTAAGCGCCTTCGCTCTTGCAGCTACCATCCGCAAGCTCAAGGGCTCATAGAGAGGTTCCACCGACAGCTAAAGGCCTCTCTTATGGCCCATGGAACACCGGACAATTGGTCCGAAACTCTTCCTCTTGTCCTACTCGGTATCAGAACTTCGTACAAAGAAGACCTCAAATGCTCAACTGCTGAGCTCGTCTATGGCACCACCATCCGAATACCTGGTGAGTTTATACTTCCCTCTCCAAAAACTACGAACCAGCACACCTTCCTGGCTCGCCTTCGTCAATGTACTGAGGCATGGAAGCCGTCTTTGCCACGCCACCCTCCCCGTCCTACCTACATGCCTGCGGATTTGGAGACTTGCTCTCATGTATTAGTTCGGCATGATTCACACCGTAGCCCCTTGCAAGCCCGCTATGACGGACCTTTCCTCGTATTAAAACGCTATCGAAAGTTTTTCACCTTACAGAAGGGGAGCAAAGGCGAAACATATCAGTGGATAGGATCAAACCGGCTTATTTCGAACATGATCCCGCTTCTTCCACCACTCCTCCTCCACCTTCGGCACCCGCACCATCTACCTCTACTTCGCAAGATAATATAGACTTTATGCCCATTCTGCCTTTTACATCAACTTGTTCTCCAACCGAACCTGACCCTTTGCCAACTCCTTCAGCTATTGTCACTTCTTCGCCAGCCACTCCGGCGCCCCCCGCTCCGACATCTCCGCCTCCTGTTCCAATACTGATTCCTCCTCCGAATCCAGAACCGATTCCGACTGCAACCTTACCGTCTGGTCCACCTCGTTCTACATCGCGTTATGGACGCACATTACGTCCAGTGGTTCGCTTTTCACCTTAATCCCTCTCGAGCTCCGCTGTTCGGGAGGGGAGCCATGTCTCGTTCCACTTTCTTCCTTTTTAGTATTATCGTCCTACTTCTCACGTGACCACATCCTTGTTTGCTATTGGTCAATCGATCCCGCCATCTTATCGCCTTGAACAAGCTTTCTGGAACCGCTCCTTTATTTCGTCCCAAATAACCTGTTTCATTACAAACAATTCGCCAAATCTTATGAATATTGATCTTGTGAGCATCAGTGATTTTATTAACGTTTAATGCTCCATTTGTTTTAAGTGCATCCCTTGCCTTCGAATGTTACAAGGTCAGTGACTTGTGAAACCTAGTTCTTATTATTCCATACTTGCTTTTGTGATACTTTACGATTCTGTGTTTTTTTTGGCAATTGTGTATTAGTAAAAAAGATGCAGCAATTTTATGTTCTTCATTATACAATACGATTATTTAATTTTAAGTAATTTTTAATATTTTATTCAATAATACAGCGAAGCTACGTTCAAAATTTCATATATTTTATGTAATAGTTTCCCTAAAAAAATGTAAAGAGAAAACGTATCATTTTATGCGTAACTTTAATATCTATTTTTCACAATGCAATTATTAGTATCATTATTATTATTATTATTATTATTATTATTATTATTATTATTATTATTATTATTATTGTTAATTGTTTATAATATATTAATTATGTTTATTGTTTCAATATAGATTTTGACAACCGAAAACGAGTTTTGTTACTACAGCCTTCTGAAACTTCAGTTAACGTCACTTGAACGTAACAATAATATTATATATATATATATATATTATATTATATATATATATATATATATATATATATATATATATTGGAGGCTCTGAGGGCCTTCGTAGGGAGATGCTATTGCAAGTTGAAGATTTTCACATTAATTGAACAGTGCGAAATGGACGGCATAAACCAATTGACTAAAACCATATATAAAAAATAAAGCATATAAATAATATTGATAACAAGATAGCACAACGAAAATATAATAGAATATATATATATTAAATATATAATAATATATATAAATATAATATATTATATATATATATATATATATATATATATATATATATATATATATATATATATATATATATATATATATATATATATATATATTAGTATATAATATATATATTATATATATATATATATATATATATAATAATTAAAGAACAAAATTTATTAAAGCTGAGAAAAACTTCGATAGAAGGGTGTACGAACATTACAATTTAAAACTTAAATAGAAAAATTAAACTAATCTAAAAATAATATGTATCTATATTTATTTACTGTGGTACATAATGGAAATTTTACATTTTAAAGACACTTTTTGTTAAAAAAAAAAATATTAAATCTAAAAAAACGCTACACGCACCACTCAACGCTTATAGAAAAGACACTTTACATCAGCAAGGTAAAAACACCGAAAGTTTAATTCACAAAAAATGCACATTTTGGTAGGGTTGCAAAACAGAAGCGAAAGTAAATGAATCACACCAGAGTAGGCTGGAGAGTGACGGATGACGACGTGCATTGTGAGACGAGCTGACAAAAGAGTGAGGCCGTTTTAGATAGACTCCAAATTTATACATGGAAGACAGCGGGACGAACTCGTTGTAGAAAATTGTGTTAAATTTATGCGAAGGAAAGATTTTGAAAATATTAAAAAGAACGAAGAGTATGGAAAAGGTTGCCGTTAAAGAAAAACTTTTGATTCAAGAAGGACGAGATGCTAATGAAGCATAAAAATTCAGATGTCGTTAAGTACAAAAAGTTGTTTGCAAAGAATAAAATGAAATAGCTAAGCGTGCGGAAGAAAGGAGAGGAGGACTAAAATTACCCCCTCCCCCAATCCCAGCAAGAAGGAGTTCTCACGAGTGAAGCGAACACAAGACGAAGGGTACGACCGCACGCGAAGTAGGATATAGGAAGGAAAGAACTGGGCGAGGAGGGGGGGGTCGAGGAAGATTAGCCGATGAACTAGCAAGGAACAACAGAGTATGAGCACGAGGAGGAACAGGAAGGAATGGGTGCAGGAGGTGGGATCATGTCAACTGAAGAAGCGGGATCAGCATTCAGGAATGCTGGATTGATCCTGTCAATCGAGATGTTTTCCACTTTGGATCCTTTCTGAAGGGAGAAGAACTTGCGGTGACGTTGTAACACGGAAGGAACAGTCGTATCTGGTCTGTAGTGGACCGCAATGTGAGTCGTGACGAACCAGAACGTTTGAACAGGAGTAAAGTTCGGAAGGGATGTAAGTGGCACGACAAGTCTGACGAGGTAGGGAATGCTTCCAAGAATCAGCACACTGACGAAGGCGAGCGAGGAAGGTGTGATGATCCGAAGTAGTGGGAGAAGGGAGGATGAATTCACCTCGGATATGGATGGAGGAACCGTACCGAGTTCAGCGGATGAATACTGCAAGTCCTCTATAAGTCGGAAGACAAAAGATATTCGAAAAGATTGTTACCTGAACGAAGGTGGATACCGTTGATTTAAGAGGTGGCACGGATGCAGGCAGAAAAGAGCTAACCAAGTTTCATAAATGATTAAGCTGTTGAGCTGCAGCAGATTAACGCGAAGGGGTGGGTGAACGACGATGCTGAGGAGGAGAACGAGGATAGCGAGAGAAAGAGGGAGGAGGGTAAGACGGAAAACAAGCAGGGCAAGCTTCAAGAGTTCAAATGCCAAGGGGGAAGAGTCTCCGACCAGTTTTGAGCTTTTCAGTACCAGTTTGGAGACTAGGTAAAGTTGAGGGTGATGGGTCAAATCTGAATACGAATAATAGCAATGGTAACTGTAATAGCGGTGAGATAAATAAAACTAGTGTTGTTACAGGTTCAAATAAGGATGATAGCAATAAAAATAACAGCATTTCGAATATCAAATGCTTTTACACAAATGCTCATAGCCTTAGAAATAAAAAAGATGAGCTGATTAGTTATACCATCAATGAGAATCTAGACATTATTTGCATAATTGAGGCATGGATTAATGAAGAATTATATAGAGACTCCTTTCAGGAATATGAAATAGATGGATATTCACATTATTTATACCAGCGTAGAGGAAAGAAGGGTGGGGGTGTGGCGCTTTATATTAAAAGCAATATTCAATCTGTATTAATGACTGACTTTAAAATTAATCATGATATTGAATGGGTGTGGGTAGATATCCTTATGTACAATAAATCATATAGAATAGGGCGCATTTTATAGACCCCCTGGCCAGAGTCAAGAATTAGACGCGGAAATTGTGAAAGAAATTGAGACAGCATGCAACAGTAAAGAAAAAGGTAAAGTCATAATGGGTGATTTTAATTTCCTGGCATTCAGTGGGATTCCTTGTCTAATACGGACCATAGTAGCTCTATTTATAATTTGTATACTAGATAACTTTTTGAGCCAGAAGGTCATGAAACCACAAGACACGATGCACTTTTAGACTTAATATTAACTAACAATGAAAGTAATGGTGGATGAGATTAAAGTTGAGGGAAAATTTAGGACTTAGTGACCATAATATAATTAGATTTAAATATGAATGTGATATCTGGCCCAAATTGCAACTAATAAGGAAACTTAGATTTCCGAAAAGGCGATTTTACCAAATTTGAGACTGCTTAGTATAAACTGACTGGATAAGAATTTAAGAAAAAACTGTTTTTATCATGTGGGAACATTTAAGAAATTTTAATGAATATTCAGTAAGTAATGTTTTTAAAGATAAACCCATTAGGTTGCAGAAGAGAAACAAGATGTTTGTGGAATAGAGAGATAAGAGATAAAATCAAGGAAGAAGTGTACATGTGTTGACATGAATGGCTTACACTAGTGAAGAGTGAGCTGAGAAAATTATTGAAAAATAGAAAATGAACCTTAATCAGTCATAAGAAAGGCAAAAGAGAGAGCAGTAAATTAATTTAGCAAGGAATAGTAATAAGGACCTGAGAAGTTTTTTTTTAGCTTTTATTAAATTTTAAAAGTAAGAATAGGACAATTGGTCCAATTAAATTGATGAAAATTTAGTGAGTTCAGATAAGGAGTTGGTCAACATTTTCAATGCTTATTTTGCTTCAGTGTTTACTGAGGAAAGATTAGATAATAGTTTGGAAACTAATAGTTCTTGTATTCATGTAACAAATAGACTTACAGAATTTGAATTTGACGTAAAAGATATTAAACATTTACTAGACCATATTGATCCAAGTAAAGCTGCTGGCCCTGATGGTATTTATGGTAGAATTCTGAAGGAGGGTAGTACCAACATTGGAAAGGCACTATATTTTGATTTTTAAAGGCGATCTATGAATCATTTGTGAGGTACCACGATGACTGGAAAACGGCATATGTTTTGCCCTATTAATAAGAAAGGTAGTAAGGAAGCATTTTGGGAAATTATAGGCCAGTTAGCTTAACATCTCTGGTTTTAAAGGGTTCTGGAAAAGTTAATGCAAGGTCATATGGAGAAATATTTAGAAGATTAACAAGGGTATTGTAATGTACTCCCAGCACGGTTTTCAGAAAAGGTAGGTCAATGTCCGACAAATCTTTTAGAATTTACATGGAATACATTACTGACTGCATTGACCGAGGAGATCCAGTTGATATTATATATTTAGACTTTAGCAAAGCTTTTGATTGATAAGGTTCCCCATATAAGGCTGATTGAAGAAGTTATTGCAATGTGGTATAGGTGGAGTGGTACATGGTTGGATTAAAAGAGTGGTTTGGAATAAAAAACAGTGTGTACAACTAATGGCAATAAATCATCATGGAAATAGTGAAGAGTGGTGTCCGACAGCAGGTTTCAGTGCTGGGCCACTATTGGTTCCTCAATAATATATACAATGATTTAGACAAGGACCTTAATGCAAAGGTTTCTAAGTTTGCAATGAAATACCAAAGTGGCCACATCATTTAGGAATAGTTGGGAGGGTATGTATAAAGATTCAAAATGAGCTTGATAATCTTCTTGGGTGGGCAGATAAGTGCAAATGAATTTTTTAATAGTAAAAAAGTGTAAGGTTCTCACCTAGTTATCTCAAATAAATTTTTTTAACTACGATATGAATGGGGATTGGCATGAGTCTGTGGACCAAGAAAAAATTTAGGTGTGAATTATAAGCAGTAATTTGAAAGTAACTAATCAGTGTTTGGGCAAGGAATAAAGGTAATAAAATGCTGGGCATAATAAATCGCAATGTTGTTTTACAAGAGTAAGGAAGTAATAAGTAAACTGTATAATATAAATAGCTATGTTAGCCCAATAATAGAGTATTGTGCCCAAGTTTGGGCCCCTTATTTAAAGAAAAGACTTAGATATTGCTAGTAGAGAGTGCAACTTAGAGCAACAAGGATAATTTCTGGGTTTGAGGGTAAGAGCTATGAGGAGAGGCTGAAGGAGTTAAGAATGTTTTCTGTAGAAAGGAGATTTCTCAAAGGGGACATGATACAAGTCTACAAAATTTTTACATCTGTTGATAATACGGAGACCAATAAATTCTTCATAGTAGAGCACGGACAGGAGATCAGGGGGCATAACAAGAAAATTAAGAAGAAAGCATGCCATCTTGATATAAGAAAGAATTCTTTCAGCAATATGGTTGTTAAATTTTGGAATGGTTTGCCACAGGAAATTGTTGAGTGTGACTCAGTTGCAACATTTAAGAAATGGTAGGATAGGTATATGGATGGATTGGATATCATATAGTATATTTAGACGAAGCCAAATTGGCGGGTTTTTAGTTACCGTAGTTATTAGTGTTAGATTGCATGTGTGACCATATCTTAATTGTTAAGGTATGTGGATGGTTTGTGTATCATATATCATCTTTTTTGACTAAGCCAAATTGGTGGATTTTTAGTTACAGTAATTTGACAATCCCTAGGGTGCTTTGTGGATTTGCATGAGCATGTTATGTTAGTGGGTTGACTGGGACAGTCTCGATAGGCCCATGTGGCTTCTTACTGTCTCGATATTTCTAATGTATTCTAATGTATTCTAAAATATATACATTTAGCAATTTTGGCTAAATTTTACCTAAGATGTGGCTAAAAGTACTCAAAACAATATGGCAACCCTGCTCCAAATGTCTCCAGTCTCCACTATGATGTTTGTTATTGTGTGAATTTATTGATTTATTTTTGTTTAGGCCTAAATTGGTTTATTTAGAGTTTAGACTTATAGTGTATTAATGGTTTTTCGTTTTTGTCATTTGTGCTCACGCTTGCTAGGAAATGCTTGCACAGTTTTGGTACGAATTTCGTACAAAAATAACCACGATTTCTTACTAAGTTTTCTTGTGTTTATTTTCTGGGTTTATTTGGATTATTAAATAGTTTTTCTATATTTAACTACGGGTCGATTAACAATTGTTATATTAATTTTGTGATAAATTAAGCCATAGGCTAAAGTTTGGCCAACTTTTTAATTTTTATATGGCCTTAGCCTAGACATTAAGAATATAGAGACAGTAAGAAGCCACATGGGCCTGTCGAGACTGTCCAAGTCAACCCACTAACCAAACATGCTCATGCAAATCCACAAAGCACCCTAGGGCTTGTCAAATTACTGTAACTAAAAATCCACCAATTTGGCTTAGTCAAAAATAATGATATATATAGTATATATATATATATATATATATATATATATATTATATATTATATATATATTATATATATATATATATATATATATATATATGAAATTATATATAATATATATATATATATATATATGATACCCAAACCATCCACATGCATTAATAACTAAGTTATGGTCACACATGCAGTCTAACATTAATAATTACTGTAACTAAAAACCCGTCAGTTTGGCTTTGTCTAAATATATTATATGATACCCAACCCATCCATATACCTATCCAACCTTTCTTAAATGTTGCAATCGAGTCACACTCAACAAACTTCTATGGCAGAAGACCATTCCAAAAATTTAACAACCCTATTACTGATTGCATGCTTTCTTAATATTCAAGATGGCATGTTTCTTCTTAATTTTCTTATTATGCCCCCTGGTCACCTGTTCCATGCTCTACTTTGAAAAATTTATTGGTCTCTGTATTATCAATAGATGTAAATATTTGTAGACCCTAATCATGTCCCCTCTGAGAATTGCCTTTCTACAGAAAACATCCTAACTCCTTCAGCCCTCCTTCATATCTTACCCTCAAACCCAGAATTCATCCTTGTTGCTCTATGTTGTGCATATCTAAGTCTTTCTTTAAATAAGGGGCCCAAACTTGTGCACAATAGCTAATTGGCCTATAATTTCCCAAATCTTCCTTACTACCTTTCTTATAAATAGGCATAACATATGCTGTTTTCCAGTCATCTGGTACCTCACCAAATGCTATAGGTCGCTTAAAAATCAAATACAGTGCCTTGCAATACTGGTACTACCCTCTTTCAGAATTCTACCATAAATACCATCGGGCCTGCAGCTTTACTTAGATCAATATGATCTAATAAACGTTTAAGTATCTTTTAACAATCAATTCAAATTCTGTAAGTCTATTTTTTACTGCATACAAGAACTATTAGTCTCCAAACTAATTATTAATCTTTCCTCAGTAAACACTGAAGCAAAATAAGCATTGAAATGTTGACCAACTCTTATCTGAACTCACTAAATTTCATTAATTTTAATTGGACCATTGTCCTATTCTTACTTTTAAATTTATAAAAAGCTAAAAAACAACTTCTTCAGGTCCTTATTACTATTCCTAGCTAATTAATTTCTGGCTCTCTCTTTGCCTTTCTTATTGAACTGGTTAAGTTCATTTCTATTTTTTTCTATAATTTTTCTAAATCATCTTCCTATTACTACCCTTGAATATTTTAAAACATCTAGCTTTTCGTTGATTTTATCTCTTATCTTTTCCACCAAACAGGTTTTCTCTTTGCCACCCAATGGGTTTATCTTTAAAACATACAGACTGAATATTCATTAAATTTGCTTAAAATGTTCTCACATGATAAAACCGTTTTGGTCTTTAAACTATTATATCCGCAGTCAGTTATACTAAGCATGTTTCGAAATTTGGTAAAATCGCCATTTTGGAAATCTATGATCTTTTCCTTAATAACTGCAATTTGGGGCCCAGATATCACATTCATATTAAATCTAATTATATTATGGTCACTAAGTCCTAAATCCTCCTCAACCTCTAACCTAATCCACCATACTTTCATCGTTAGTTATATTTAAGTCTAATAGTGCATTGTATCTTGTGGGTTCTTGGACCCATCTGGGTCAAAAAGTTATCTAGTATACCATTTATGAATGCAGAACTACTATGGTGCATATTAGACAAGGAATTCCCAATGAATGCCAAGGAATTAAGATCACCCATTATGAACTATACCTTTATCTTAACTGTAGTGCATGCTGTCTCCAATTTCTTCAACAATTTCCGCATATTAATTCTTGACTGGCCGGAGGTCTATAAAAATGCCCCTATTCTAAATGATTTATTGTATAAAAGAATATCTACCCACACAGATTCAATATCATGATTAATTTTAAAAAGATCAGTCATTAATACAGAATGAATATTGCTTTTAACATAAAAGCTCCACACCACCACCCTCCTTTCCTCTACGCTGGTATAAATAAAGTGAATATCCCGGTCTATTTCAATATTCCGAAAGGAGTCTCCATATACTTCTTTATTAACCATGCCTCAGTTAATGCAAATAATGTCTAGATTCTCTCATTGATGGTATAACTAATCAGCTCATCTTTTTTATTTCTAAGGCTATGAGCAATTTGTGTAAAAACATTTGATACCCGAAATGCTGTTATTTTTATTGCTATAATCATTATTAACCTGTAAACAACACTAGCTTTATTTATTTCCGCTACTAATTACAGTTACATTGCTATTATTTGTAAATCCAGATTATTACCCCATCAACCCCCAACTTTACCCTAGTTATTTGCTAAACAAGTTCCTCCAAACTGGTACTGGAAAGCCCCACACCTTTACGCTCTAAGTGAACTCCATCTGGCTGCAACAAGATCTTTAGAGCCAGAATCTCTCCTCATCAAATCCAAAAGCCTAATATTTTCTGAAAACATAATTTCCTAAACACTCATATACTAAAGCCCTAACTTCCCATTCCTGACCTGCACCTAACCTAGGTAAAACCCCAGAAATCATGCACCTTCTTCCATTAGCTTTCATCTTCTGAAATCAATCTCCGATAAACTGTTATAAATTCTTCTGACCTTCTATGTCCTATATCTTTTATCCCCCCGCACATGCAGCAATCACAATTTGAATCAAATTTGTAGAATCCATTCTCTATCTATTCCTATCCACGATAATCACTCACTCTGGCACCTGGATACCATACTCTCAATACGTTGCTTTTTATTCTTATTTTTGAAAAAGTCCTATCTAGGTATTGTATCATAGAGTCTCCAATTACAAGGCATCAGTCTTACCTTTAGAAAAACTCAACATTACCATTGGCACTCTCTAATCCTCCCCATCTTGAAGACAGTCAAACCTGTTATTGCATGCCACAGGAATATAACTTTCTCAATCCTCATCTTTAATTATTATCTTTTCATTCTAAACCTCTAAAAAATCGTTCTGCAGAGCCTATTATCTAACCACTTTTAATCCTTTTCCCTCTCATCTCCTGCTAAGGTGAATCACCTATTTCCTGTCTACCCTTATATCCCGCTCCCTCCTCGCCTCAACATCCCTACTAACTTTTTTTCCTAACACTTCCCTCCTTTCTCACTCAAAATACTTCTTCTTTCTAGGGACTAGACTAAGCAAGATGTGAAGCCTGTTTAAAATTTTTAAACTTGTTTAAGATTTGGTAAATTATCCTGTTCAACAAGATTCTAAAAAAAATCTATTTTTTTAAAAAAAATCAATATGTTTGATATTCCTAGAAGCAACATTGCCAAATGTAATAAAAAATTTGAATTTTACTCATTGGAACATCAGTAAGGTTATGAATGAGTGGTTAAAGTAGATGGCAGATTTTAAACTGTATAATTAACAAAACCTATCATAACCTTATCTAAACTTAATTGGTCCTAAAACGAGTTAAAAAATTTTTTTTTTTCGGTTAGATTGATTTATAGTAATAAGCGCAGAGGGCATCACCCCCCCACCCTTGCCCCCATCTATGCGACACCTCCGCCCCCGATTTTTTTCTAAAAAAAGTCACAGGATATATATATATACTATAATATAATATATAATATATATATATATATATATATAATATAGTTATATATATATTATATATATATATAATATAATAGTAGAGTTTAAAAAAACGTCGTTTTTAAAAGAAAAAAATAATTTTTTTAAAAAAAAAAGACCAAAAGGCCAAAATTTTTTTTTTTTTTTGTTTTTTTTAAATTACTTATTTTCATATATATCAAGTCCTTTTTAGGGTATTTAGCATTAAAAAACAGTAAATACAATATGTTTAATGAGGTATACAAAATATAAGTAGAGTTTAGTACTTTATAAAGTTAATTAGTGCTCTATTTGGGATATATTATTACCTTTCACATGATTGATTATATAATATATATATATATATATATAATATATAATATAGTATATATATATATATATATATATATATATATATATATATATATATATATTATATAAATATATATATACTATATATATATATATATATATTTATATATCTATATATACCGGTTATATATTCTTCATTCTACCTTTTTCTCCCCAAGACTGGTGGAAAGGTGCGTAACAAGCATCAAAGAAAAGAAGCAGTAGAAGAATATGACAAATCCGAAAAGAAAGCCCCGCCTTACCCCCCCCCTCTGTTCCATTAATTAGTAAGACTCGTCGCAGTCCGAAAATCCACCCTATAGCTTCACGGGACTGGCGATGGACCCTCACTATGGTAAATCGTCAGTGTAAGGGTTCATCCCTTGACCCAGTTGGGTCCACAAACCATACCCCCTCACAAACCCGCCATTTCTCTTTTATTTATGCACCTTTATTCTCTGCCTCTGCCAAACTCACATTTTCTCCTTCAGACATTCGTTTACTGACCCAATAATCCACTTTTTTTCTTCGGTCTCCCAGCCGGTCGGGTCCCAACACCTCGCCACTTTACATCTGCTTAAAAACCGACTATCATTCATCTTTCCACATAGACCAAACCATCTCCAACATCTTTCATTTATTGCTCTCTTTTAACCCTTTCTTCACACCACACAACCTCTAATACGTTCATTCCTCATTTTATCATTCTTCTCACACCTAGAATGCCCGCTAAGATGTCGATCCTGACACTTGAACTTTAGATCTACTACTTCTTAATTCCCAGACGCATAGTCTCACCCACTATACAATAACGCAGGTAACAACATACCCTCATGTAAGACAATAGCGCACTAAAGACTTAGTCCCTTTACATTCACCAACGATTTAATTGCACCAGCCACCTTCCTGCCATTCACAACTTTCCTACTAAACTCTCTGCATCATCCGTTCCCTTCTCATCCAACACATACCCTAAATATTTAAACTCAGACACTTGTTCCAGCTGCTCACCATCTAACATAACTTCACACTGAGGACTGTTCCTCACTCACAACCATAACCATAACCTCTTATCTACGTTTACTTTCAAACCCCTCCTTTACACACCCCCAAATCTCTCTACCAATTCCTCTCTCTCAAACTCTTCAGATTCGCCACGCAAAACCAAATATCCGCATATAATAGGTAAGGCACCCTCCACTCATCTCCATCATTCTAACAACCATTTCGCTGTCACGCCCACCTTCAATTCTTTCACTAACCCCTCCATATACAAATTGAATAAACCAAGGCGACATAACACAACCTGCCTCACTCCGCTATTAATACTAAACCAATCACCATTGACACCATTTATTCTTACACACGCTTCACTATCGTCATACATACTTTTGATTCCATTCAGAACCTACCAACAACACCATATATCACTAACAACTGCCAAAGAGCTTCCCTATTAATCCTATCATACGCCTGTTCAAATCCATAAAACCTAAATACAATTTATTCTTCCTCTCTCTCATTTTTCTCTAATCTTTTGCTTCAATGTAAAGATTTGATCCACACATCCTCTACTACTCCTAAATGCACCTTGTTCTTCACCAATCAGTCCTTCAGTCACTCGGCGCACTATTTCCAACAAAAACACCAGCATATATCTTCCATACAACACTCAATAAATTAAATTCCCTAATAATTTCTACAGTTCCTTTTATCTCCCTTACCCTATATAAAGGTATATTATGCTCTCCTCCAATCCCTCGAAAACTATACCCTCCATAAACGCTTTATTACCCAACTTCAAGATCCAATAATCAACCAATCTTGCCCTCCGTTCTTGATCATTCACCAGTAATTTCCATCTATATACCTGCAGATTTCCCATTCTTCAACTTCTCACTCTAACCATTTCCTCCTCTTGGCTAATAACCTCATCCCCAAAATACCTAATTCCTTCTTGTACCATCAAAACCACACACATTCACGTCATTATCACCTCATCAATACTGCCAATATTATACAGATTTCAAAGGTTCTTTCCACCACTCCCACTCACATCCATTTCAATCAGTTACAAAAACACTTCCCTATTCCATTATTCTAAGCAAGGTTCCCCCTTATTCTAATTCTAACCTTTTCGCGCTTCCTTCCAGAAAGCTTCCTATTCCTGTATGTCACCCATTCAATCCTCCTTCAACTGTTCATTTACCTCTTCTTTTTCTCTTACGTATGCATCTTTTTAGCATTCCTTTTTCCTCATATAATTCAAGCATCTTTCTTTTTGAAAACTTCATCATTTGATTTAGTACATTCAACCACGCTTCTTGTTTACTTTTAACCGCTTGCATCACTTCTTCATTTCCACCACTCACTGTTATCATTCTTACTTCCTACCTTAGCACACCCAATACTTCTTTTGCACTGCTAATAATTGCTTCCTTCATTTGCTTCCAGATTTATTCAGTTTCAAACTTGTTCACATTCAACTGATTTACTTTGCGAGCGTTCTTACACCATACTTATCCTTATTACCGATTGTTTCACTTAAACTTCTCACTCTTAATTTTAACCCACTTCCTTCCGTATCACCTTCCCCTCCAATCCAAGTCCCCACTTACTTAATTTTACATAGAACACCATAATGATCCGATATATTCCCATTCCTAAACCCCTCACTGATTTTACATCCAATCATACTTCAACAATCTCCTTCTTCACCAACACAAAATCAATCATAACTTTTATTTCTATACCACCTCTAACCTACAAAACCAAACTCAGTAACTTATGGATACTCTTTGTGTTTAAAGAAAGTATTAACTACCACACATAACCTCCGCCCTCACAGAAACGTCAAT
>JABUQX010021592.1:0-29725 GCA_015478945.1 Trachelipus rathkii
TAAACCGTAAAACCCTGTAGTACAATCTCTAAATTAATCAGCTTAAGGTTAATAATTAGTTAATATTAGTTTAGTTATTATATAATATTTATAAGTATTTATTAATATTTGTTTTATAATAATAGTAGAAAGAAGGTGGTAAACTAGTTATGCGAAGTTAGGAGAAAACAAAATACAAGGTACACTGCAAGGGAAGTCAGCTTGAATGTGGGACGTGAAAGCTGTACAAACCTGAACAAGATAAGGAAAGTTGTTAGTATCTGGCAAGTATTGGGGGTGAGAAGTTAGAATAAAATGTCGAAGTGAAGGGGCATGAATGAACAACTTACAATAAAAGTGCGTCGTCCTAATGTTCAAGTTAGATGACGCATATGAAGTTGCGTAAAGAAATGAGTGTGTTGGGAGAATAAAACATTGGAATGTTATTAGTATGCTAGGATAGAAAGTAGATGTTATTCGAATAAGCGTTATTGGCATTTGCTTATCTAGGGTTGCATCGGGTAGTGTATTCCAAATGAAAATCATTGCCTTAGTTATTACAGGGTGTATGATATGATACTTTGGGATAATGTAAAAACTTGAACATTACAGTTACGAAATAAAGGCACGTAGGGGAATTCAGGAGAGTGAAGGGAGGAACAGAAAGAGTAATTCGATGTGATAAAAAGAAGAGAGACGGGAGCAAAGAGAAAGCAGTTATTATGTATGATATGAGAGTTAGAGTAAGTAGAGCTATTAGAGAGAGTACGAAGTAGGAGGAGAACCTCGGAGAAATGGTGACTAAGAAGTCGAATCACGAGAAAGAGTCAGAAAGGAAGTAGAAGAATAAGGAAATGAAAAGAGGAAGAGGGATACTTGGGGATGGAGAGGATAAGGAGGGAAGGGGGGAGATGAGCATGATGGGCGGACTAATGATGAGATTAAGCATGAGAATGAAGAAGAAGAGAGATTGGAGAAGACGGAATTTATGAAGAATATGAGATTACTGCTTTACAAACTCTGTAAAGCACTAGTGTGAGACATAATGTGACATTACGGAGCATGGTGATAATTTTATTACGAAAAGAACTATTATTAAATGGTTGAGGTTTAGGATAAAAACGTTTGGTTATGGTTTAAACAGTTATTTGTTGGTCCATGGTATGATAATTAAGGAGCATGTTGAGTGATAATTTTTGTTAATATCACTGGTGTTCAGATGTAAAATTAAACTGTTAATATGTATTACAGATCATTGGCATAGTGTCCGGTAAACAACATAAGAAAATAGGTAGGTAAAAGGAGTAAAAGTAAGGACATGGCGAAGTTGTTTATGGAGAATATCGTCAGCTTATATACAACTTAGGTCACATAGCTTATCGTATATGAACTGGGGCAGTGAATTAAGAGCGAGGCACACCTAAAATTTGTGTAATGATTTTAAACAATGGAAATGCTGTTTTGCCTCATAGGTAAGTTAGCGGTTTAAAGTGTGTCAAGTTATAAGAATAAATAGGTTATCGTGTAGAGTGAGTCAAACACAGGAGTATTAAGGGGCGTTCACACGAAGGAGGAATTAAGCTCATAATGGAATGCTAAATCATATAAGTGAACTAAAGTAGTAAGACGTGGGATTGTGTAATGGGTAGAATCGAGAGTAGGATGAAAGTGATAAGAACTTACGAGTAATGGATGGTTAAAGTTGGAGTAAGGAAGAGAACTGAGAATGTGCGATATAACGTGAATGTGATTGCGTAGAAGAACAGAAAAAGATGTTTCTCATGAGGTATTTTCATATGTTATTGCGACTGTGACTTACAATAGAGTAGGGGGAGTAGGGTCCAGTTGTGTCAGATATGTTGTGACCATATTTAAGGTGCAGTTGTGAGTTACTAGTGCGAGATTTACATGGATCGAAGGGAGATCTTGTATATAACATGTCGTACATGATATTGAGCCATTAACGATCTATATTTTATAGGTAAAGTGGTACTATGGGGTCTTTAACAGAAAAAGTTACTGTTAGGAATATTACTGACTGTTGTTTTCTATGCGCATAATAGTATGTGATAGGATTAGCTTACTCTGCTGTTATCTACGTAATTCCCGGCGGATGGTGATCATATGACTAAAATTTAGATTTGTCCAACAACTCAACTGGAGGTTAAAAGTTTAAATTAGGGACTTTATACATATTTTATTAATAAGACAATCATGTGAGACCCATGTTGAATCAATAATTTTGGAGTCAGCTAAAAAAGGTTGAGAGATATTTCTGATAGTTGTTGGAAGAAGATATCTCTTTTGCCTTAAGGTAGCGTTCTGTCATATAAAGCATCTGAGTATATCTTTAAAATGTAAAAGAAATTTAACAGCTGTTGCTCTTTTGAATGCTATCTCTCGCAGTAAGTATACTACAAGTTACAAGAGTCATATCTACTAGACGTTGATGCTTATAAAGTTTGCACGAGATAAATCTTTCATTTGATTATTACATGTTTCTAATACACTATGTTTTGTACCAATTATTTTTACGTCTTTGTGCTATCATTAGTGCGTGAGTGAGGCCTCAGCTGTTGTCCTTTCAATCAGCGATGTATAGGGGCATATTTGTACTACATTATTTCATAAGTATCATTTAGGAGTACGATAGCAGTCTTACCAAAAAAACGGTAGAATAGTTCAGACATCCTGATTCTTCTTTAGCTTATTGATGGTGAATGAGTCAGTGTACATGATCATCGTTATGAGTACATTACTGTTATCCGTTGGCAATCATTAAGTAAAAGTGTATGGGAGCATAAACGCAACAGTCACTCATTGTAAAAAAAGTGTAAATAATGGTTTACCTAATTGTCAATTTTCAGTTTGATGCTGCCTACAATTAGGTGTCATCAGTTACTAGACCAAAAAGCAAGGTAGAAGATATAAGCTGATATGTTGGCACATAAATCTCAAATCAAGGGTGCGAGCGTCTGCAGCATTCAAAGTGGAATAATGAAAATATAAAACTATTATCGCATCCCTCGGCGAGAAAAGTTATTCATAGAGTCACTACTAGATGTATGTCTAATAGTTAATAGCAAATTAAACATGATTTATTCCGCATATATATGCATTCAAATTATCATTTTAGCGAACCCATATTTTATTTTTGGTTAGAGTCATTCATAGGCCACTACTATTCTTAACAATCCAAATGCAGTATGGTTTGAAAAAATAAATTTAAGGACTGAACGTACCTAGGGGCTCTTACAGATGAATCACGAAACGTTAATATATAGAGACATGTTGTGTCTCTTACATTCTGAAGTTTACTATGAATCTTTACAGCCCACGATCACTGTGTGATCGGCTGGAAATTAAAAGAGAGTTGAAGTGCCCACTAGGTTGGACTGAGTGTACAAAGTGGTAAGAAGGGTTGACTCAATTGGGGCAGGACCTACGGTTGCTTCACTTTGTATGTTCGTATGACAAAACATATGGTTAAATTATAATTACTGTATGTATGTAGAAGCTTTCCTTCCATGTTAAAGTGGAAGTTGATGCTCAACTGTGTCGGTTTATGGCATAATGTAAATAGTGTGATTAAATATTTAAAGACTAGTATGCCTTTGGTTTACGTTAAGCCGCGTATCAGAGAAAAATAGTTCTACATATGATAGCTAGTACTAGCAAAATTACACACGTCATGCGATGTTTGTGGTAAGCTATTATATTGTGGTTAAATGTTTTCACAGTATTATTCCATATTTTCAATTTAAATATTTTGACGCCCATATTAATGTATGACTTTTAAGTAGGTCACTGTCTTACATCATGGTTTAGTTAGACATAAATTTTAGGACGTACTATAGGTGGGTTATGTAAAACATAAAAAAAAATGAATCAGTCGCTCGCAAATAAAATGATCTAAGACATAGGTTGTAATTCCCTATATAACCTTATGTACAGTTGTGCAATCTTTTAGGAGACTAAATCGGTGTGTGGGCAAATTAAGAAACATTGTTGCCCGAGGCTGTCTTTGTAAGGGCTGTAATAAAGTGAATATAGTTATTTATTACTCTTTACTGGAATGTTCAGGGGCCAATTTAAGTTGAGTCTGTGTAGGCGAAGCTAAATTGATGTAAGTTAATAAGAGTATCCTGATATATGTGTAATCTCTATTATCACGACTATAGGGCTGTCTACATAGGTCCATGTGTGACTATTATCTGCGTGTTAAATTAAAGACTGTTTTGCCGTTGATTTGACCATTATTTTCTTAGTATATGTTTACACGCTGATGGCGATATGTTTCACGCTTATATTATAGTGAAAAAGCTGTGTTACGTTAAGAGGTACTGACTCGTTGCCGGAATATAACAGTTGAGCAATAAACAGAAGATCTACAATAGACGATGCAATCACGTGTGTGGTAATTTTTGTCGTTACAAAATTCTAATTGTTTA
The DNA here is from genome assembly GCA_015478945.1 of Trachelipus rathkii. Taxonomy (NCBI): domain Eukaryota; kingdom Metazoa; phylum Arthropoda; class Malacostraca; order Isopoda; family Trachelipodidae; genus Trachelipus; species Trachelipus rathkii. Next base: position 4,431 of record JABUQX010021592.1, read on the forward strand.
CATTATTTTGTCTAATCATTGCAATTAAAAACAATAATCATTGTGAACCTTCACCTATAAATTTGAGTGTTTGGTTACTTTTTTCAAGTAAGAGAAAAAGTAGGTGATCACTATGTCCATTACGCATGCCCAGTGTAGCTGATAATTGAGTATAATCTTATGTTTCATATTCTTTTATTACATCCGTTAATCTAACTCTGAAATATATAGCTAATATAGTAAGCGAGCTAATAAATAAATATATATGTAATTTTTCTTCTGTACGGTTACTAGTTTGAGTCTGACTTTAGCTAATCTCTTCTTCAATGTTGGGGTATAAGATGTGTTGAAGAATTATTGTGCGACTCTGCTCGCTGTTAATATCGAGGTAGTCTAAGCATTAAGAGGATATTGTAATGGCTTCAAGCCTTAATCTTCATGTGTAAAAGTTTAAAAATAGGGTTTTTAGCTATATTTTACAGGACCTAATTGAGTCGTGTACAATTATAGATATTAGGCGTATCTTAATGAGATTGTATTGATGAGGTCTCTCTTAAGCAGTGTGATTTCATGCTTATGATGAGAGTTTCGTACACATTCAATATTCGATAAGATTTAAAAACTTGTTGCGCGTAAATTTTTGTTTAAATCTGTTACTCCTCATTTAAAGTTTACGAAGAGTCACATTAATGTGGCAAACGTATTAAATGTCTAGTATGCAATATGTTATCCAGAGTTCATATTATTCATAATAAAGATAATTGTTTGACGTGAATAGGCCAATATTTATGTGCGTCTTTTGTGAGTAATTGGCTATGTTTTCAGTAGTCACTGTCCTACATCATGTAGTTTATTTGATCATCAATATAATTAGTAAAAGAAAGCCCCTTTTATCAAAAAAAAAACACCCGGTTGTAAGTAAAGATATGTTGAAATAAGAACATGTTTTGTTATAATTCTGTTGACTGCTTATCTCTCGCGTCTTATTATAGAAAACTTGTAGTTGGTTTGTCGTCGTCATTACCACTATTATTCTGTTTACACATAATTATATAATTTGAGTGCGCCATCCAGTAAGGTATATGAGAAACTGATTAAAAGCAGTTGTTCTTATAATTGCAGTGAGGTAGCGTACGTTTAGCCACTTAATCAAATAAAAGAGTGAAACAAAAATTTATACAGCGGGATATAGTCGGGAATCTCTTCATAGGTGCACTCAGCGTACATTCTATGTTAAATCATAACAACGATTATATGTTTGCCGCCCTGTAAAAGAGTAAAACTACGAAGAGTCACTAACGTCTGGATTCGCTACATTTACCAAATTTTCATAGTTTTCATTCAATATTGACCCATAATCTAGATAGGATACCTTTTTCTGTATGGAGTTCCATCATTGTACTTTATTAGCTTTAACGTAAGTTTTGACATAATATTTTCAAGGAAAAAACGTACTTAATGGCTCATATCTAAAACGAGAGAAGAGTAGAAAAATAAGTAGAGCATCATGTTGGTATTCATCTTTCTGTAGGTTATCTACTCAATTTACATTAATTTCGAATTCAATTAGAAGAATTGTTTGGCCCACTATCAGAGACTGCATAATAAAGTAAAAGGGTTACTCATTTTTGCAAAGGAGCACAGCTACGAGTTGTTGGTTCAGATACCGATTGCTCAGGCTGAGAATAAGGATAGGGTCAGGATAATATTGCCTGAGATTTTATGATTGGACTGTGATTATCTTTTCAATAGGATCACTGTCCGTCACCATTGCGTAATTTATATAAGATTTAAAAAGCTGTGTCTCAATGTACCATCAAGTTTAAAAAAACGTATTCAAGAGTCCTACAAACCAATTTTTGTTAGGTCAAATAATATTGAACCCTTAATCAAATAGTATCAATAGATTCCAGTATGGTCTAGTTCCTATTGTTCATATTTTCATTCAAAGGATGAGTTATTGAGCTCTGGCATAATTTAAGGTGGTATCATGTATTTATCTATTTTTCAGTAGGTTCGAGCTATCCCTTTATCATCATTTGAGCATCTTGAAGACTTAACACTTTATGGAACGGGTATCTAACTGTCACCTACAAAAATAAACGATAAAATAATACGATATGATCTATTCCTTATCTATTTCGTTATTGATTGACTTATTTTATAACACCACATTTGGTCTATATATGACAAGACGATTTATAGTTACAGACCATTAGATCAAATAGATCACAGATGGGTTCCATCAGGTAAGAACTTTAAAAAGGTTTTACTTAAGAGTTACGAGACCTGCAGGTATTGTGGAATGATCGTTGAGCAGTTTAAAGAGATGTAAAAATAATGATGGAATTTACCCTTCTGAGCTGTATTGATGAGGGTTCTCACTTTGGCAATAGTAAGGTACACTGGTGTCCGATTAACAATTTATCGAGCTAATAAAAATGTTGACAATATCAATTTACACATTAAAGGAAATCAATTAAGCTAGTTCTAGCCAGTATGGTGCAGGAGAGAGGTTGAATGTGGTTTGAATTAGATGATGTGTGTACAGATTAGGGGTATGCACATAAAAAACCACGTATATAAAAAAGTATCGAAGAGTCATCAAAGTAACAGCTGTTTTAGATATTAAAGTGGTATTGCGATGGAATATAAGATATTTCTTTCCAATATTTTCTATTTATTTTCATTAAATTTATTTATTATTTAATTTTGTATTCTTATTTTCATTTTAATTTATTCTAGTGATTGTAGGATAGGCTTTTCAGTTCGAGATCGGTGCCACTCTCTTAAGATCTTACATCTAATCTGTAGATTTAGGGACATAATATTTTAGCGAGTGAGTCTAAGGGTCTTTAATTGAGGGAGGCAACAAATAGCGTTGAATGTAGCTCTCCAGCTACACCGCTTTGTTGGGTGTTGCTCTTCTAGTAGGTTAGTAATAATACTTACATTTTCTGATTATCAAATTACAACAATTTGTATTATGCCAAAGTGTGACCTCTAGGTTAAAAAGTTAAACAACGGGTTTCCGCTATATAATGACATTTTGCTCAGAAATACGAACCTACTTCTTTGCGGTCATAAGCTTCAATAAACTAAGTACGAATATCAATATTTGCGATATGTTGTCATAATACTTCTAAGTTATGGTTCACTGATGGAGTGCGGAGCGATGTGCGTGAGTGTATGGCCTTCAACATTTCAAAAAAACTTGCTTTGCCTCCGCTGGCGAGAATTCTCGACACACACAGGTTAGCAGAGGAGGTCACAGTACTGTTGATTCTGCTATAATCGTTCCTATATATACACTCCATGGATTGGTGTTACAGTTTACCTCAACAATATCTCTATACTCATTTGACCCAATATTTAGGGCTCTCTTGTCACAAATTATTCTAAAACAGTCGTCACTGTCATATACGAATACAATTTCGCAGTCTTTTGAGAATAAGAGGTCTGTATGGACTCGTAGCAAACCTATGTGCTTTACAAGACAACGTTAAAGTATAATCAATGGAGAAATGTTGTTGCGCGACCTGCGCGAGAGACCAGATAGCAAAGCCGCGGACGGAGCGAGCAATCGCCGAGATTGCATATTACAGTGAGAATTGTTGCGCCCAGAGAGGTGGAGGAGTGAACTTTTAAAAAGGGTATAAATTACCGATCCACAAATTATCATTTCGAGAAACCTAGGAATTCTGTCGACACATCTAAGAAAATCAGGTTATCATTATTATCGCTTATATCCAGCACTTGAATTATTCGAATGTCTTCGTCGTTTTCAATGTGGTATACTAAATATATAATAATAAGTCAATGTGTAGTCGTATCATTGCTATGTAAATTTAAAGACTGAGTTGCCATTCCGCGCCACATCAGAAAAAAGTGTAGCACAGAGGCCACCGAGCACGTTGATGTCCAAATACCAGATTTTCATATTCTTGTAGTCTTGTCTCGAGATACAAAAATTTTTGAGCACCTGCGGTCTGTTTGACCGGCTATCTCAGGTGGTCGTCGCCCATATTTTAGGTTGGCTACTCCCTCTTCACGAGAGTCAACTGTCTCACCCATCATTTGTTAGTTTTGAGCATAAAATTTTGGTACGTACTTAGGTCCTTACAAAAAAACGTAAAAAATACAAAGACATGTATAAAGTTTTCTCCTGTCTGTAGGTTACTATTGTCTCACCAAGCTGCGAGCCGGTTGGCTAGTGCGGATGAGTTAGCAGAGGCAGGTATATAAAGACGTCTCTGTTGTCACTGCACGCGTCTGTCAGTACACACCCACCACCACGGTTTCTTCAAGCGGTGTAAGTTTTCTAAGGACGCACCGCGCTTCCTCTAAATTATTAATAGTCGATATCGAAAACACAAAAGGTACAAGAGATTATCTTGAAAGTTATTACAGATACCGTGGATTTCGAGCTTATCTCTTTTTCAAATAGGTTACTGGTCGTACTCTCTCACATAAATTAAATAAATGTTAAATAATCATGTTGCCTTCCCACATAGATTAGTGTATAAGCACAGATTTATTCACAAAGTCACAACGTTTTACTTCTAAGTACTTTTTTCCCTAGATTAATTCATATTTTACATTAAGCTGTGGTCGGTCAATCACTGGAACTGTTGAGCTAGAATAGCTACTTATATATAATACCCATTATTAGGTTGATTACACTTTTTCTTGATAGTAGTCATACTGTCTTACATCATGATAGTTGACTATTTAAAAAATTTAAAGGCGGTTAATATAAGGGTGTTGAGAAAAAGAAAATGTAGAAATATATTAAAATTTACATGTTGTTTCTCTTCTTAGGTTACTAATCTTACATTATTTGGTCAAATTATAAAATTGTTTATGCCCCTTACAGTAGTAAAAGTAAAGGGTTTTACTATTAACAATTTTTCCAGGACGCTACTTGGGTTACATAACAAAAAAAGGTAGGATATGCTGATATGTTGGATATCTTCAAAAGGTCACTTCATTTTCTATATATTATTTAAATAATTTAAAAACTGTTGCCCCTCAGTTATAAAAAGAGATTTACACAGAATCACAAACGATATTTGATTGCTATATTTCACTATTCATATTTTCATTTTATCAATAATATTTTGACGTATATTTAAGTTATTGGTTTAATCTTATTCATGTAGGATATATATCACTAGAGTTCTATTACATCATTATACTATATTATCATAGCAGTTATGAAAATAAATTTTTAAGATTTGCTTTCTTTGTTATTTCGGTTATAACATAAATAAAATAATCAATATAGTAAAATATAAAGACATATAGTTGTATTCTCTATATTTATATATCATATAATAGGTTACTTTAATTATTATTCATATATAATATAGATACTACTATCAGTAAACTAATACAATTTAATATGATATTTGAGTTTATGCACCATATATACCTTATATATATATCAGATATAGTTAATAAAATCTTTATTACTAAGGTATTTTTAATATACTATTATATATTTTTCTAGTATGATATATAGATTACCTATAATATATTATATTATTATGTGCGTTGTTAGTATCATATAACAAAAATATGATGTCATATTATAATTTAATTACGAATATATATTGTAAGGATACTATTATTTTCTCTTACAATATAAGGTATGATAGTATTAATCAATTAGTTTCAGTACTTTCACTAATATATATACTTAATTTATATAATATATTTAAAAACTGTTTAGTACCCAGCATATTCTTCGACCTAAGCAACATCAATATAACTATATTCCTTAAGTTCTTACAGTTCCCACTCTTAAATCTCCTTACCCTTACCATAAGTATTTGAGGAGATATACATGATTACATTTACGAGCTCTTCAGACGGTCTATCTATCATATTCCACTTCGTGACTATGCCCTTCCATAAACGCTTTTGTTCTACACAACTTCTATTATTCCAGGGATCCCAATACTCGCTGCCATTCTTGAATGCAATTCACCAGTAATTCATCTATACATGCTGATTTTCAATTCTTCAACTTTCTCACTCTGACCTATTTATCCATCTCCGTGATAATTACCCTAAATCCCGCTTAAAAATACTTATTTCTGTCTTACATAACTGTCGCAAAACCACACAACCACAATTCACCAACCAACCTCTTCATTAACTGTCTAACTGTATGTGGTAGATTTCGAAGTGTTCCCTCCACAGTCTCCTTCGCCTCCCATTTCATCAGTCATGATAGCACCATCTTATCCTTGTTTCAATGAAGATTCTCTTTACATTCTTTCTTAACCTTTTGTAATTTCTTTCAGAAAAGCTTACTATTCCCTTGTAAATTTCCATTCATTCTCTTTCCAAACTATTCATTTACCTATTTTTTTCCTCCTAGTGGTACGACAATTTTTTTGTCTTATTCCTTGTTACTACTTATATTTATATACAAACTACCTTTTTTTTGAGACGCCCTTACAAATCATATGGCTTTTAGCATATTCAAAAACTTGTTCTCATTTTTTTACTTTAAAACTGTGCTTGCATCCTGGATTATACCACCCTTCTCTGTACATTTTTACTTCCTACTTTAAGCAATACCCACACTACTTCTCTGCACTTTTAAACAAACGCTGTTCTTCATTTTGTGAAACAGTTTTTTTACCTGTTTCTTCTTATTCACATTCAACTGATTTTATATGACGATTCACCTCACACACTAATCTTTTTCTCCATCTTTAAAACCTTGTTCACTTACATTTTCACTCTTAATCATCCCTTTTCATGCCTTATCTCTTTCCTCTCCATCCATGTCCTCACTAACTTAGTCTTACATAAAACAAGATAGTCATCTGATATTCCCATCCCTTGCCCCTTCACTGATTTAACGTCCATCACATATTTCAGCTTCTCTTCACCAACACAAATCAATCATACTTTTTCATCACTTTGATACCATCTCTGCTTACCAAAATTTTCATATACTTATGAATATCATTATAACCCGATAAGAAATGTATTACTACACAAATACCACTATCTCTCTCACAAAAATCATCACGCTTCCTACATTCTCGTTTTCTCCGCAACCCAAAGGTCACCAGCTAAACGCATCGCTTTTCCGATTCCACTATCCAAACAATTAGTCGCCCACTGCACAATCAATCTGAAGCACATACTCACTCCATGACAAAACATCATTCAGATTTTCCCAGAAAGTCACACTTTCCTCAGCATCAATTTCAGAGATGGACAATTTTTTATAGCCACGCATACCTAGACCTTCTCAAACTTAAATTTAACCACTAGAATTCTAGTACTCACATATCCACTATAGCTCTGTGCCACAGATAAGTCACCAGAATCGCAACTCCTTTTCTCTCCCTCTCATTCCTCTATACTCCGACACATATACATCTTACCTCACACAACTCGTCTTTACCATTTTCTTTCATCTTCATTCCAATCACAGGAGAAAATAAAATTTACCCTTCTAAATGCATCCATCACCTATTTATTCATCACCATTTATTCCTCTTGATATTCCATGTACCCAGACGATTCATACAACTTCTCATAGTGATATGAGTTTCAAATATTAAAGGAGTAATGGGGGTTGGGGTCTTCGATTTAGGAATGGATAGTGATATAGGGGTGGTAGAGTTTGATGAATTGGTTGGAAAGGTCATTAATGAAAGATAAAAAAAGATTTAGAGGAAGGATAGAACCCTGATGAACATTACTACTAATTTATTTAAAGGATGAACCCCTTTGAACGGTGACCAACATTTACTATAGCTTACAGAACTAAGAGCTCACAGTATGGATATGACAAGATGCCAGATACTTCTAGAGAGACTCCACTTGTTATCAGACAAGTTTTAAGTAGAAGGAAATCACGTGTTGATTGAGCTCTTTACGGAAGCCATCATGGCGATCGGATACGATTAGAAGATTTAAAATTTGTTCATATTTTCCTCTTAATCATGAATAGATTCGAAAACATCGGAAAGAATAGGAGTTAAAAAAATAAGGTTGACAGGTTTCTTCACCATTTTATCTTTAAAATAATTATTTGTCGAAGTTTTGGACAAGTAAAAATTTATTTTAATGTTCTGTCGACGATTTTTCTTGTGGACGATTTTTTTCTGTCGACGATTTGGGGTAGTCCTCGGTTGCTGCCCTTTTTGGCACAGTTGAATGTAATGTATGCCTCCATGCCAAAGAGAATCACATCTGTTATGAGAGCTGGCACTCAGAGGTGCCACTCATGCAGTAGAAAAAATCATTCCATAATGAACCGCAGAAATACGACCGCAAGTCCAGGTAGTTTGCGGCACCGAAGTAACATAAATGTTTTCTCCCGATACGGCGATAGGCATCTTTATTGCGGAAGAAGCGTAAATTGAAGAAATATACTATATATATATATATATATATATATATATATATATATACTATAATTATATATATATATTAATATATATTATATATATATAATATATATTATAATATGTATATATATATATATATATATATATATAATATATATATATATATATATATATATATATATATATATATATATATATATATATATATATATGTATATATATAGAGTATAAAATATATAGTCCCCCTCCATATACAATATGTATATATATATTCTATCAATAGTACAACAGATATATATAACCTATAATATATATAACATAATTATAATATATATCTATTATAATATATATACTGTATATATAGTATATATATATATATATATATATTTATAATATAGTATATATATATATATATATAATATATTATAATTATATATATATATATATATTATATATATAATATATATTATATATATATAATATATAATATATATATATATGCCTATATATATATTATATATATATATATATATATATATATATATTATATATATATATATATATATTATATATATATATATAATATATATATTATATATAATATATAATATATAATATATATATATATATATATAACAGACATGAAGGTGATCAGAAGAGGAACAGGAGGCGGGAAGAGGTTAACAGCATAAGGGGAAAAGTTAGAAGTAAGAAGAGGTCGAGGGGTCAAAAATGTTGTGTTCTGTCCCCTCCTTGAAAAGGGCCTAGCCCGTGAGTGGTGGTAATCTGAAAAAAAAACTCCCAAGACGATCAGGTATATTTGTAGGGAGCTGCACACTCAGGTCAATGTTATTCTGGATAGAGATGTGGAGAGGAAGATTTAAAGATGTATCTTGAGGAACAAGATAAAAGTCATTGATCTCTCGATGATCATTGTAATCACCCAAAATAATGATTATTTTAGAGAGAGATGAGAAGAGATAAAGTTTTATTTTAGAGTTCAGTATTGAGGTAAGAGAAAAATAGACGTAACAAATAAATTTATTTACAGATTGGCTAAAGAGCCTACAAAGTAAGTCCCAAGGTGGAATATTAGGAAGACTAGAAATTAAAGACACGGAAACAAACTTATGCACAACCGCCTTTACCTGAAAACTGAAGATAGAAAGGGTTTGCTGTGGGATCGTCCAAGCATCTGAGTGTTCCTCAAGAAAAAAGAGGGAGGCCCACTTTAGAAGAAGGGAGGTGACGTTCAACTGAGTGGAAATTTGAATATAGACAACGAATGTTTTTGAAATTAATGAAAAAAAATGCACAAGAGCAAGCCTACGGCGAAGACTTCGTGGCACCAACCCCATCACTTGAAGCCGGCAAACCTCAAGAGATAATGGAGTGAGGGGTGACGAGGTGTATTACTTCTATGACCCCCCGCCCATAGAAGCGTCTTTGAAGCACGTTTATATTTCATTTTTAGAATTAAATTTGTTAAAAGAAAATGTTCGAGAGTAGTATAGGGAGGAAAAGTGTGGGGTGAGAAACCACATGACCAGCGATGAGCACAATCGCTGGACAGGTGGATATATATATTTTTTAATACTCACGTACTTTCATGGGTGTTTTTTAGTGTTTTTTTTTTTATTTTTTATTTTTTTTTTATTTTTTTTTTTTTTTTTTTTTTTATTTTTTATTTTTTAGATTTTATTTATTTTATTTTTATTTATTTATTTATTTATTTTTCGCGGATTCCCCCCCCCTAAAGAGGGAGGGGGGGGGGTGTTTCGGAGTTCACCAACGCGTTTTCGCTTAACCGCAAGGCCCTGCCGAACCGCACCGAACCGCGCAGCACCGCACCGCACCGCACCACGTCGGACCGTCTTTTTCGCTTTTTCGCATCCTCGTTTTTCTATAACTCATCTACCTTCATGGTCCTTTTTATTCCGAAATATTTCCGTTTATTTCACGTAGGATCATGAATGTATTTTAATATCCACGAATGCATCCATAGACACATACACTCACCCTTATGCACACACACACACTCACACACACCCTCATCATCCCAGTCCATCCCTCCTACCCTGTTCCATTCACCGTATCTCTATACCCATTCCATTCACCGTGACTGCTTTATCTGTCTGTGCTCTCCAAGAAGGTCTTCCTAATCCCCTATACCATAGATTTCATTGAACCTATGAACTTAGCAGTATATTTTCAAATTTGCCTTTCACTATCTATATATGCTATGTTTTATACACCGTATATATATATATATATATATATATATATATATATATATATATATATATAATAAATATATATATATATATATATATTATCCTCATAATATAAGTATATATATATATATATATATGTATATTATTATATAAATATATAGTTGCTCTTGTGCTCTTCTGGAAGGTTTCACAGGGTATCCTGAACCCCTTGGGCACTCTTTAAGGAATGGTCACCACATGTCATTTATACTACTTAGTCATGTATATGCACAGACGTTTGCGCATACATGTATATGCACATGCGCTTGCGCATAACATCTTCGTGATTGTGGGACTCCTGGCCCAAGGAATTAACATTAAATTGCGGAATTTAAAAAGTGACATATACCCAGTCACTAAACAAACGAACTGCGAACTCCGGACCCCATATCCAACTCGGGCCAAATGCATGAACTTAACAGGAAATATGGGCTCCGTTCTGGAATGCCCCCATTCTATACCTGAACCAATTAAGTATAAAACTTATATATAAAAGATCTTATACATAGAGACAATCAAAATCTGAATTCAGCAGCTATTTCCAGTATTAACCATGTTTAGAATAAAAGCGCATCCTCCGATTTTGCATTTTATATATGATTTATATTACTTATATATATGCTATAATAGTATGTGATATTATAGGTGATATTATATATATAATAAATATATATATATAATGTGAATAATATAATATATATTACTATATTAATATATATATATTATATATATATAATATATATTCATACAACGAGAAGGAGAAAGAGAGTCCCGCAATTGGATGGCATCCCATGCACACACTCATACATATAAACATATTTACACACTCACACACACACCACACACACACACACACACACACACACACACACACACACACACACACACACCCCCCACCCCACTTATACACACATACATCACACCCGCTAGGCTACTTATTACACACCTCAACACATACAGCCCCACAAGAGAGATCACTTACACTCACACCTACACCTACACACATACACACACAACCACACCAAAACAAAATACACCCGCCTTATATACACACACCCACCCTTACCGACCCTGCCATGGATACATACACCAACCCTAGCTCACACCTACACCCACGCCTACACACACTATGACACTTATGCACACACGCACACCCGCTAGGCTATTTATACACACACAATTACGCTTAGGTTTTTATACACACCATGTACCACCTACCATAGGCCACTTACGCTCCACACCCTATGCCTACCACACACAAACACACATACCAACACACATACACCCACCCTTGATACATATACCAGCCATTTCCATCCACACCTACACCTACACCTACACACACACCACACACACACTATATATCATATATATATTATATATATTATATATAATATATATATATATATATATATAATATATAGTATTATATATACTATATAGTTACTTATATATATATATATTAATATACCCTTTTACTTAAAATAAAAAATGAGTCATGGTATCAGGGAACGGTATCCAGAGGAGCGTTTGGGGGTAAAGCTCCATCAGCGACTAATTCACAATTGATGAGTCGAGTACTGAGGCCATGTACTTACACTCTAAAACCAGGAAAAAGCTGACCAATAACATTAAAAATTAGAAATCTATTTAAGAAGTTATTACCAATATAAATAATCCGAAAAAGAATGAGGAATGAGAAAGGAAAAAAAAAAAAAGAGTGTCAATATATAAACATTTTTTATTTTACTACAATAGCTACGAAAATTTTATTAAAAACCTTAACATTACATACCTTAAAACACTAAATCAGTAAATCAATAGAGGTGTTACCTAACACCTAGGGGGGATTAGTATGCTTTTGTTTTACTGCTTTACTGCTTTAACTCATGTTTTACTGCTTTTAACTCATGTTTACTGCTTTAACTATATGTTTTACTGCTTTAACTCACATATTTATTAACATTTACATACCTTTAAAGCAGTAAATCAGTAAATCAATAGAGGTGTTTACCTAACACCTTAGGGGGGATTAGTATGCTTTTTGTTTTACTGCTTTACTGTCTTTAAACTCCATGTTTTACTGCTGTTAACTCATGTTTTACTGCGTTATAACTTATATGTTTACTGCTTTAACCTCACAGTATTTATTTGCATATTTAATTACCTTAAAGCAGTAAATCCAGTAATCAATAGAGGTCACCTAACACCTAGGGATAGTATGCTTGTTTTACTGCTTTATTCTCGTTTTAACTCATGTACTGCTTTTAACCCATGTTTTTACTGCTTTAAGTTATATGTTTTTACTGCTTTAACTCACACATATTTATTAAATTACATACCTTAAAGCCTCAAGTAAATCGTAAAATCAATAGAGGTGTTACCTAGCAACAAGGGGATTAGTATTCGCTTTTGTTTTTACTGTTTTACTGCTTTAACTCATGTTTTAACTCATATGTTTACTGCTTTAACTCATATGTTTTTACTACTTTAACTCATATATTTATTAACATTATGTTTTTTATTTATTTTAACTTTTTATTTATTTTATAATTTCTTATGTTTATTATTTTATTTTAGTTATTATTTTTAATATTTTATTTTAATATTTAGTGTTATTTTCGTTATGCCTATTGTTTTTATTATTTAGTGCACACATAGCACACACACACCAACACACACCACACACACACACACACCACACACACACACACACAACCCCACAACACACATAAAACGTATAATTTATTAAAACATTTTTATGTTTTAATTAAACACGTACATTATATTACTCATTCAAATATAACTAAAATAATTTCAAAGTTTCTTAAACTTCTATAATAAATCAATAATTGTCTTTGAGCAAAGGAATTTGTTATTAACAGTTAATACTTTTTGTTTTTAAATTTTTATTTGCTATTAACTTTTAAAATAATTTTTACTAAAATTTTATGAAATTTTAATTTATTTAAACTTATATTTTACGTACCTTAAAAAGCAATAAATCAGTAAATCAGTAAGGCGAGCCCCTAGCACCCCTCTACACCCAAAGCTATGCCACGTTTTGTTCTATTGACTTACTGCTTTACATTATCTTTAGCCATGTAATAAGTATAAAAATAACAAAATAAGTTCTTCTCTGCTAACATAACATGTATTTTATTAAAATCATTCTAAGTTTTTATTTAAAAAATAACAATTATTCACTTACATTTATATTATTCGCTCGATGTTAACTAAAAATATTCAAAGTTTTTTTTAAATAATTCGGATTTTTCTTTAAATTATTTATTATTATCTATGTACATTGACAATCCATCACGAGAAAAACCACAACCAACCGCACTCCTTACAGATATGAAACTGACCTCTCTCTGTAAAATTGTGTTTGAAATAACTACTTTAGCCTTAAATTTAGGATAATCCTTTTTGTATCCCGGGGCGATTTAGGCCTAATTCCAGGTCAAAATATAATTTCAAACTGACCTTTTTATGTAAAATGTGGTGCAATAAAACTACGTTAGGCCTAAAATTAGGCGGCCTAAATTAGGATAAGCCTTTTGTTATCCCAGGCTTGATTTAAAGCCTAATACCAGGTCAAAAGGAAATTCCAGTATAGACAAAAGAATCATTGTTATTATTATTATTTTTATAAATATATTTCAAAGTGAAACATGCTGGAATTGGTAAGATCCTTTAAGCATGTAAGAAGGAAATTTCCTTACTTGTGATTGGTCGAGTTAATCCTTATCTCTATATGGACCTCGTATGTGATAGGTCGAGAATTATTTTATCGTCTTTTGAAAATTAACTTTGTTTCCTTAAACTTGTATTTGAGCAGGTGTGTTTATTATCTTTAGACCCAAACTCATTTTAAAATCAAAGTCATTTTAACTGTTAAGCGGTGCCACAAGTTATCTGATTTGTATTAAAAGTGTTTATTTTTACTAAGTGTATATCATATTTATAATAAATACTTACATTGAGGAATAATTATTAATTTCACTAGAGTAGATAATAATTAATTCACTAGATTTATAGTAGATCACGTGAAGCAAAACGCAAGAGCACCCGCAAGCGCGACCCGGGGCGGAACAGCCGCATGAAACCGCCGGCGTTATATTACTACGCGGTCGCGAAAATATGAGGGCGTTGTATTTCAAAGTGGTAGGACCCACATCCTAGAGGATGATATCTTTTGGACCCCGGCCCATTCAGTATGTATAATATTAGTTTGTGTACTGGATCAAGGTATATTTACGATCCTTATAACATATGTTCAAGCGCATTAGTTTATTTAAATTCCTGATATATCTGTGTTTATTACAAACCATGTGAGATAATCTCGATGGTTACCGCATGCATACCGCAGCTGATGTAGAAGAGGTTATGAACTTACAAACTTCGATGTAATTTTGAAGTATAATAATATGATACCAATACTTGAAGTCCATAAAGAGAAATTTCGGTTTGTACAAGGAGGGGGAAGTTTATTATGCATGTACACACATTGTGTAATTAACTTAGATTGTAATTATGTAATAATATTTTAGAAAAAACAACTTTTTTTTCATAACTTATACATAAAGAAGATTAAAACCGTAAAGACATACCTTGAAAAGGGAGGATAAAGGATAACTTCTATACATTAACTCCACGCTCTATGTAGGTGTAGCTTTAAGCCATATAAAACTTGTTTTACATGCCTTAAAGTAATAAGATCTTAAAGGAATACCACAGAGAGGAATATGGACAGCGTCACACCCGTCCTATTTGTTCTATTTCCCTCAAGGAATTATAACTTTAGGATAAATAAAACAAACTGTTTTCTACAAAACAAAATGTTCTTTTCAAAACTAAATGTTTTTCAAAGAAACTTTATTAGTGAAATGGTATATATATAAAATAAATAATTAAAAATGTTCAAATTCGTTTTGGTAATACTTGTTCATAATATAGGAAACGGAATATTTGAAAATACAAAATGATGTAATGAAAGTTTATTTACAACGGCATATCATAAAGGAAAATATTTCGCGACCGCGTAGTAATATAACGCCGGCGGTTTCATGCGGCTGTTCCGCACCGGGTCGCGCTTGCGGGCGGGCGCTCTTGCGTTTTCTTCACGTGATCTACTATAAAACTAGTGAATATTTATTTATTTATTTTTTACCTTTTTTTTTTTTTCCTTTTAGTAAATTTTTAATAATTTATTCCTCAAATTTGTAAGTTATTTATTATAAATATGATATTCACTTAGTAAAAATAAAACACTTCTAATACAAAATCAGTTAACTTGTGCACCGCTTAACAGGTTAAAATGACTATGATTTTAAAATGACTGTTGAGGTCTAAAAGATAATAAAAACCACACCTGCTCAAATACAAGTTTAAAGAATCAAAGTTAATTTTCAAAAAAGACGAATTAAAAATAATTTCTCGGTACCAATCACATCAGAGGTCATTATAGAGATAAGGGGATTACTTCGTACCAATCACAAGTAAGGAAAACATTTTCTTCTTACCTGCTTAAAGGATCTTACCAATTCAGCATGTTTCACCTTTGAATAATATTGATAAAAATAATAAATAATAACAAATGATTCTTGTCTATACTGAATTACCTGTTGACTTGGTATTAGGCTTAAATCAGCTGGGATACCAAAAAGGCTTATCTAAATTTAAGGACCTAAATTTAGGGGCTAACGTAAATTATTGCACCAAAATATTTACAGAAAAAGCGTCAAGTTTGAAATATATTTTGACCTGGAATTAGGCCTAAATCGCCCCGGAGATACAAAAAGGATTATCCTAAATTTAGGCCTAACAGTAGTTTTTCAAACACACCTTACAGAGGAGAGGTTCAGGTTTCATATCTGTAGGAGGTGCGTGGTTGTGTGTTTCTCTTCGTGATGGATTGTCAATGTACATGGGATAAATAATAATAATTATAAAGAAAATCCGAATTATTTAAAAACTTTGAAATATTTTTTATTGTTATCATCGATCTTAAGAAACAAAAAGTATTGCATCATTAATAAAATTCTAAATTTTAGCCTCTCTTACCTAATTGAATTAAAATACATCTATTTTTTTAGCAGAGAAGAACTTATTTTGTTATTTTTATACTTATTACATGGCTAAAGATGATGTAAAGCAGTAAGTCAAAAGAACAAAACGTGGCAAAGCTTTTTGCTGGTGTAGAGGGGGTGCTAGGGGCTCGCCTCCTTAACTGATTTTACTGATTTTATTTGCTTTAGAGGTACGAAAACTATATGTTTTTAATAAAATTTCATAAATTTTGTACTATTTCTTTTAGAACCAATACTTATAAATTTATAACAAAAAAGTATTAACAGTTAATAATACATTCTTTGTTCAAAAGATAATGATTGATTTATTATAGAGTTTTAAGAAACTTTGAAATTATTTTTATATTTGAATGAGTAATATAAATGTACGTGTTTAATTAAAACATAAAATGTTTTAATAAATTATACGTTATGTGTGTTAGTGGGTTTGTGTGTGTGTGTGTGTGTGTGTGTGTGTGTGTGTGTGTGTGTGTGTGTGTGTGTGTGTGTGTTGTATGTTGTTCTAAATAATAATAACAATAGGCATGAAGTAAATAACACTAAGTATAATAATAAAAATAATAAAATATAATAAAAATAAAAAGAACAAAGAAAGAATAAATAAAAATAAATTAAAATGTATTAAAACAAAATAAAAAAACATAATCGTTAATAAAATATATGATTTAAAGTAGGTAAAACATGTTGAGTTAAAAGCAGGGTAAAACATTGAGTTAAAAGCAGTAAAACTGAGTTTTTAAAGCCAGTTAAAAACAGTAACACAAAAAAGCTACTAATCCCCTTGTTGCTAGGTAACATCTCTATTGATTTACTGATTTACTGCTTTAAGGTATGTAATGTTAATAAATATATGAGTTAAAGCAGTAAAACATATAAGTTAAAGCAGTAAAACATGAGTTAAAGCAGTAAAACATGAGTTAAAGCAGTAAAACAGTAAAACAAAAGCATACTAATCCCCCCTAGGTGTTAGGTAACACCTCTATTGGATTTACTGAAAATTCTTACTGCTTTAAGGTATGTTAAGTTTATGTTTTTAAGTTAAAGCAGAAAAACATATAAGTTAAAGCAGTTAAACATGAGTTAAAGCAGTAAAAACATGAGTTAAAGCAGTAAAGCAGTAAAACAAAAAGCATACTAATTCACCCCCTAGGTGTTAGGGTAACACCTTATTGATTTACTATTTACTGCTTTAAGGTTCTAAAATGTTAATAAAAATGTTGAGTTAAAGCAGTAAAACATATAAGTTAAAGCAGTAAAACATGAGTTAAAGCAGTAAAACATGAGTTAAAACAGTAAAGCAGTAAAACAAAAGCATACTAATCCCCCCCTAGGTGTTAGGTAACACCTTTATTGATTTTACTGATTTACTGCTTTAAGGTATGTTAATGTTAATGTTTTAATAAAATTTCGTATCGCACAATTGTAGTAAAATAAAATGTATTATATATCAGACACTCTGGTTTTTTCTTCCTTTCCTCATTCCTCATTCTTTTTCATTATTTATATTGGTATAACTTCTTAAATAGATTTCTAATTTTTAATGTTATTGGTCAGCTTTTCCTGGTTTTAGAGTGTAACTACATGGCCTCAGTACTCGACTCATCAATTGTGAATTAGTCGCTGATGGAGCTTTACCCCCAAACGCTCTGGATTACCGTTCGCCTGATTACCACATGAACTCATTTTTTATTTTTTAAGTAAAGTATATATATAAATATACATATATATATATATATTATATATAATATATACATATAATTATATATATATATAATATATATACTATATATATAATAATATATATATATAAAATATTATATATAATATCATATGTGTGTGTGTGTGTGTGTAGGTGTAAGGTGTAGTGTGAGCTACGGCTGGCTTAGGTTAGTATCAAGGGTTGGGTGTAATGTGTTCTAGGTATGTGTGTCTTGTGTTGTAGGCCATAGGTGGTGAGCGTAAGTGGCCTAAGGGTAGGTGTATGTGTGTATTAAAAAGCCTAGCGCCCTATGTGTGTGGTGTTATAAATAAGCCTAAGCGGCTGTGCGTGTTGTGCATAAGTGTCATAGTATGTGTAGGCGTGGTGTAGGTTTGAAGCTAGGGTTGGTGTATGTATCCATGGCAGGGTCGGTAAGGGTGGGTGTGTGTATATTAGGGCGGGTGTATGTGTCTAGGCATGTGTGTGTGTGTGTGTGTGTAGGTGTAGGTGTGAGTGTAAGTGTCTCTTTGTGGGTGTATGTGTGAGTGTGTATAAGTAGCCTAGCGGGTGTGCTGTATGTGTGTATAAGTAGCGTAACGGGTGTGTGCTGTGGTGTGGGTGTGTGATGATTTAGTAGTGTGTGTTGTGTGTTGTGAGGTGTGTAAAATATGTTTAATGTATGGTTGTGTGCATGGATGATAGCGATTTTTCACTCTCTCTCGTTGATATATATATATATATATATATATATATATATATATATATCTATATATAGTATACGTATATATTATATATATATATATAATATATTATTATATATATATAATTTAAAATGCAAAATCGAGATTGCGCTTTTTCTAAACATTTAATATGGAAAGAATAGCTAATTCCAAAATTTTTGCTATGTATAAGATCTTTTATATATAAGTAACAATTGTTTAACTTATAAATGGGCATTCAGACGGAGCCCAATCTGTTAAGTTCAATACATTTGCCCGAGTGGTTAGGGGTCGAGTTCCAGTTCGGTTAGTGACTGGTATAGGTCACTTTTTAAATCCGCAATTTAATGTTATTCCTTGCGGGTGGGATGATTCGCTTCAGAAGATAGAAGATGTTATGCGCAAGCGCATGTGCATATACATGTATGCGCAAACGTCTGTGCATATACAATGGCTAAGTAGTATAAAATGACATGTGGTGACCATTCCTTAAAGAGGGCCCAAGGGGTTCGGGATACCTGTGAAACCTTCCAGAAGAGCACAAGAGCAACCTGTATATAATACTATATATAATATTACTAATTATATATATACTATACTATAGGCTATATATTAATATATATACTCATATAATATATAACTATACTAATAATATATATATATATATATATATATATATATAATATATACGTATATATATTAATATTATACGGTGTAAAACATGCATATATAGATAGTGAAAGGCTAATTTGAAAATATACTGCTAAGTTCATAGGTTCAATGAAATCTATGGTATATGGGATTAGGAAGACCTTCTTGGAGAGCACAGACTAGAATAAAGCAGTCACGGTACAATATAATGGGTATTAGCAGATACGGTGATATGGAACATAGTGGAAGGGAGAAACTGGGCTGATGGGGGGTGTTTTTGAGTGTGTGTGCTGAATAAAGGGTTGTGGTGGAAAGGAATATGGCTCGCCCGTGGGATATTAAAATGCTCTTCATGATCCTGACCTGAAATGTAAACGCGATATAGTATTTCGGCGCCACATTAAATCACCCTATACAAAGGACCATGAAGGTCTAGTATGAAGTTATAAGAAAAACGGCCCGATCCCGGCTCATGCGAAAAAAGCGAAAAAGACAGTCCGACCCGTCGAATGCGTGCGGTGCCCGGTGCGGTGATCTGCGCGGGTCGGTTTGCGGTTCTGGCAGGGCCTTGCGTAAGCGAAAACGCGTTGGTGAACTCCGAAACACCCCCCCCCCCCCTCCTCTTAGAGGGGGGGGGGAATCCGCGAAAAAAAAATAAATAAATAAATAAAAATAAAATAAATAAAATCTAAAAAATAAAAAATAAAATAAAAAAAAATAAAAAATAAAAAATAAAAAATAAAAAAAAACACAAAAACACCCATAAAGCTACGTGCAGTTAATTAAAAAAATATATATATCACCTTTCCAGCGATGTGCTCATCGCTGGTCATGTGGTTTCTCACCCACACTTTTCCTCCCTATACTACTTTCGAGTATGTGCTTGTCAAACTGTGTGGGGTATATGAAGAAGGGGAGGGGAGAGGAAGTGAGAGTGCCCCCCACCAAATAAGATCAAGAAGCACTCCAGTATAGAGTGAAGAGCTCGCTCGAGATACCCTCTGTGAGGCTGAACCACGATAAGGATGAACCAAAGGCCAGAGAAATCTTACATCCAAGTCTGTGAGGTATACCTATTGAATATTCTTGGCCGAGCACCGGCAGTTAAAGCACCGCACCGCACCGCACCATACCGCACCGCTCTAGAGTAAGCGCACCAAAAGTTATTTTTATCGGACCATAACGTGCCTTCTGTTTCAATCCGCACCTCACCAAGACACTGAAATTTTGTGTCGCACCGCACAACACCGCGGTAAATGAGCTCACTATGCACCGCATCGCAAGGCACCGCATCCATTGCGTTTCCTAACTCTACCATTGAGGGTATTTGCCTCTCTTCGTATAGCACCTAATTCCACCCATATCTATATATATGCCTATCTTTCATATATATATATATATATATATATATATTATATATACTCATTATATATATATATACTATATATATATATATTATATAATATATATAATATATATATATATATATAAATATATATAAGGCTGAAATTACGATAGGGAATCCTTGTGAGACAATAGCATGCATTGTCTTAGGGAGAGTGTATGCAACTCTGTAAGAGGCTATTGCAAGTCTCATTGCATATCACTTTAAATCAATGGTGGTCTGCTTCATACTTACATAATGTACATTGTTTGAAATTCAAGTGTTTGGCGCCTCTTTCCTTCCCAAAGGAAAGAAGTGCCAAACAAGTGTTGTGATTGGTGCTTGGGTCCAGAAGGGACGCCACCAAATCACGCTCGGGAGTCTTGTAGACAGCCTCATAGCGTGAGGATGCCCTAAGAAAGTTGTAAGATCAAACCAAACGCCGGAAGGCTATTTAGGATAGGAAATTAGTGTCATATCTTATTAGTTAGTCTGTGTATTTTATTATAGTGCTAACGCCGATTTATGCCCATCAATTACCTATCTGTTTGTTTGATGAAAACCATATTTGTCCATGTCATCTCACTATCATAATAATAAAGCCATTACGTTGAAAGTAACTATTAATTAATTCCCCAATTAATGAATGCAAGTTCATTAATCATTTGATAGTCGAAGTGATTTCGGCGTAGACATCACTGGTGACAGCCCAGAAGTGACAAATTAGGGATCTGCCGCCCTCTAAAGTGACCCCTAAAACCCCTAATTTTGAGTCAGATACGTTATAAATTGAAAAAAAAAATCCGTTACTTTCTCGTATTAAGTGCTTAAAATAGTGATATTTGGACAAATTAAATAAATTATTTGAGTCAAAATTAATAATAACGTGAAGAATAAGCTTCTTATTAACCTCATTTGAAAATAAGAAAGGAAAGTCGTTATTATAACATTCCGGTTAGTAACAGAAAAAAACCGTTTGCTATTTCGGAAATCTGAGAGTTTCAAACCAAGCTCTTGATATTAGGCTTAAACCAACAAACGCCTAAACAAGTGACTCAAAGCTCAGTCAGTAACAACAAGACCATAGAAAATGGTATCAACAAAGAAGCTGACTCTTAGGACTCAAACAAAGAAGTCCACAAAAAGAGGGAAGGACAAATCTCCATCTCCCCAACGATTTTCCCCCTCGCATGATGACGCAGGCCCATCTGCTTCTCCCTCAGAGGCCGAGTTGGAAACAACGCCACCTTCTTCCCGCCGAAAAGGAAAGACGCGGCGTCCTGATACCAACTCACCATTAAAAACATACAGTCAACTAACATCAAGTCAGTTACCAACCTTTGACCCCTATGATGTTATAAATTGGCTAAGTGCTACAACAACAATCTTCAAATTAAATCATATAGAAGATACCCACGAACGTGTTCGTTTGTTGGCCCCAATTTTGCCCACTAAGTTGTCCAAAAAAATCGAACCGCTCTTCATAGAATGAATCGCTTATCGGGCTCCCCTGATAGAAACACATCGGAATGAAGTTTACCCTCCCGCCTAATTGATACAGAATCCCCAGTATCTTCAAACAAGCATCAACCAGAGAATTGCCAAGTGAATATCTCCATCGAGTAAAAGGGGTATTGGGGAATAAAAGCTTCGATGTTCTGGTAGAACACAACCCCAAATTCGCCATCGATCTCTTCTTGGAGCAAATGCCCCAAAATGTGCAGATGTCAGTCTATTCCCTGGCTGAAGAAAATGACCTGTTAAGGATGGTTAAGGTCGCAGATGATCTTTACCGGAACTTTGTTCGAAAGGGAAGAAATTACCAACAACCAAACGATGAACAGACTTGGAGCTCTGTAAATTCTGTGCGTAACAGAACAGACACGAGAGAAACAGACTCCGCCTACCCACCTCTCAGCGCGCGCGACCAAGAGCGCAAACATGAAGCTGGTAACAGCGGTGAAGGTCAGATTGCCCGCCAGATGGCCGACCTCACAAAGACTGTGAACGAGCTCGCGCACGCCTTTCAGCTGTTCATTAAAGGTCAACCAGACACAGCTGAGAGAGTAAATAGGACACGCGAAAAAAGTAGGTCACGCTACTCAGGATCAGATGCAAATGGGTACAGCAAAGCATTTAATAACGCTGTAAATCAATTATGCTTCTATCATTCTCGCTATCTCTTCAAAGCCTACAAATGTGAGAGTAATGAGTGTCCTATGTACCCATTAATATATAGTAATAACGAGAGAAATGCTACACAAAATGTCCCCTCATCGTCGGGAAACTGCTAAAGAGGCTGCGAAATTTACCATCAAATAGCAGCCATGAAAATCATACTCACAATAAAAAAGTGAGATTTCATAATACCATCCAAGTGATAAATGACCATCTTACAAACAGTGATGAGTGCAATGAAATAAACTTACAAAATAATAGTGCTGATGAATTAAATAAAAATTATATCAATCATAACAACTCTATTAACATTAAATATAATAGTGTCAAAAAATAACTACTGCTACTACTACTTACTACTACTACTACTACTACAACTAGCTAACTACTACTACTATTAATAATAATAATAATAATAATAATAATAATAATAATAATAATAATAATAATAATAATAATAATAATAACAATGAAAATAATATTATTATTAAAAACAACATGAACAATAGGATGGATCCTGAAACCCTGATCAAAATACTAGATACAACTACCAGCGACTAACCAAAATGGAAAACATATAACCCATATTAAAACATACATAAAATTGAAATAATATGAGACAAATAAAATAAAAACTTTTATCAATGAACATATTCAATTCACCACAAAATGTACAAGGAAAGCATGCTCCTTATAGCTTAAAGAACTCTAAAAATTGAAATATGAAATAGTAGTAGTCATCCCTCAAAACAAAAAATATCATCAACAAATACATAATATTATATGAAAAATTACTGAGGGTCAACAAAGGTCTCAAACAAATGTTTCAAACAATTTTGGTAATGTACAAAATAATAATTTTATTACTACTGTCAGTCCCTTGCATGTGGGATACGTCTTTTTTTTAAATCAAATTTTATTAAATGGGGGGGGGGGTGTTATAGACAATACAAGTGAAAATGGAAGCAATGAAGCAAATATCCTGTCAGACCCAACTGATTTAAGTGCTGATGACGATCGCTGCTTAAGCAGTAAGACTGTTACAGCCGCTGTTGAGGGAGACAAAAGGGTTTTGCAAGATTGACAACTTGACCTTGTATATAGTCTATGACACATTAAACAAGATCGATTACCTGGTAGATTGTGGCTCTGTGAGAAATATCCTGATTGCAGGTGCTACTGACCATCACAAAGCACCTGTAGGATACATGCTTGCAGCCAACAACTCAAAAATTGCGATTTATGGTATTAAAAATATTGAAATCGATCTGGGATTGGGGCGTAGATATCGAGATACTTTTTATATAGCTATGTAAGTACAAACATTCTGAGGTATTATCATCTACTACTTACGATATGGACTTGAGAAAGATTGCCGGCAATTATTTTAGAGGACTTATTTGATAGAGCCAATCACAAATAATACCTAAAATTGCAGTAGGAATAGAAATTTCAATGTTTAATAATGCCGCAATGTTCTTCCTCCCTCAAATCTCTCTCTCTTCTTTCTCCTTTCTCTTCTTTCGTAACTATTCCTTCTAGTTCTAAAAATTTTAATGATACTATTATTGAAATATTTCATGAGTTATTTGTAAAACCCCTATCCCCGGAAAACCCCATATAAAATTGATGAAACAAGGAAAAACGGTGGAATGAAACTTTCTTTGATAAAAATATAAAAATAAAAATTAAGATAATAGCACAGCACTTAATAGCTGAGACCGGCCCAAATAACACTGGACGAAGACAGCCGCTTTTATCCCCAGACGAAGTATTAATAGAACACTAGCCAACGCTTACCCCTTAATCAAAGCAAACAAAAGGGAACCTCCCATTTCCCTCACTGGCCAAGGAGAGTGCCCGCACAAGCTCTTATTTACTCAAAACCAAAAGCTAGAACTGACAACCCTAGTAGCCACAGGAGTATCTCTCTCTT
>JABUQX010021593.1:0-40367 GCA_015478945.1 Trachelipus rathkii
GAAAGATTATATCAATTCGCCCTCTTGTTTACTTTGTACAAAATGCCTCGTCGTCTAAGTCTTTTGGTCGATTCTGAATGCTCGAGGCGGCTGATTGGTGTCTGGACGAGATTCAGGGTTGGGTCGATCTCAAGCCTGGGTGAATTATTAAGTGACTTCTTTAGAATACCCGATACTCTCTTTGACAATCCCTCGGCCAAGACACTGTACTTTTCTATCTCTTTCGACGTTCTCAAGGTAGAATTGTGGCTCGTATCCTGCGCTGCCGCTTTGTGACTATGATAGAACATCCTTGCTTAACCTAAGACAAAAGTTTTTTTGAAAACCCTCAAATCGATCAGTGGTCGTCCTAGGGCGTCAGAAGAACTGGGATTCGTTTAGAGTGCGGAATAGAACTGTTTTCGCCTTCTCAGTTTACCCTACCTATAAACAGTCCATCCGCCTTGGAAGAGTACTGGCCTCTATTTGGGTTCGGGGGCTCTGGTGTCATCCATGGCTTTTTGGATAATAGGTCGAAGTCATGAGGCCAAAATACAGTACTATAAACTCTGTACATTTTCTAGTTAGCTTGACCTTTAATTGCGGCTCGTATGTTGGTGCTTTATTCCCCTTTCTACTAAGGTAGTTGAGAGTCAAGTTAAGCGAGAAGACTATCCCACTCGCGTACCTACCACCTTTTATTTACGTACTGACCGCCTGCAGCACAAGCTTGGGTCGCTTGTTGTACTCTGCGTCGTCTGCAGTATACTCTTTGTGTTTATCTACTACTACTCCAACTGTTCGCTGCGGTGCTCTACGTCTTTCCTGCTCTACCGTCTGTCTGTGATTCCCCATTGTTGACCGGATCCGAGTCTCTTATTGTGATTATGGGTTTTTCCCTTATCTTCAATGTTTAAGTTGTCCCCGCCAATTTAACAGCCTTGCGCGTTGTGCTCAATCATATCTGTAATTTGCTCGTGAGAAAGATTTTTGAGGCGTTCAATCGTCACATGCACCATCCGCGGTTGTCACGTGGAGTATACTCAGGGTTTGCTTCCCAGATGCGCGGTAGATATACCTTCGTAAAAAAGATAAATTAGTCAACTTACTCACTTGACTATCATTTGAGATGTGCATATAGGTCCCTAATGGTATTATAAAGTGCAATCCTCATCGCGAGCAACTGAAACTCCCACAAGAACTGTGACAGTACCATGTTTGAGTAAGAGCTATTATTTTCGATTGTTGCTCTGAGTCTGTTGGACTCTTTGGATGTATTTCCTTTTGGGTTCCGTAGGAACGCGTGAATCACTTTTTCTTGGTAAGTGCTGATTTATGTGGTTAAATATTGTAAGCATAACGAGGAGTTGCTCGCTTGACAAAAAGAAAAAAAAAAAAAAAAAAAAAATTGAAAAAATAAGAAAATAAAAATAAAAAAAAAAAAACAATCGAAAATTTAATAATTAGAGCGAAGTACTCTTGTTTGTATGTGTCCCCGAATGGAATCAGCGCGATCCTATTTAATCAGCAAGCCTGGCCGAAGCACAGCACTGATAGTGGACGCATGCGGATGGCTCTACTTTCAGCCAAATCAAACCTACTGAAGATAGATTCTCGGATACTGATTAAGCTTTGATAAGTTCCATGGCGAACTTGACCATTGAACCATCCTTCATTCACTCTTCCGCACAAGCGCATTCACATCTATTTTTCGGACCTCAGTTCGTAAAAACCGGAACGCAGCACCAGCGTCATCAAATGATGGCAACAGAGTAATCAATTCTCATTCGTGCCAGCTCTGTGCCAAACGACGCAGATGACGGGTCTCTACTGAAACATGATATGACTGCACCAGCAAGGAGACACTCCTTCATGCGGTGGCGCATTGAATAAGCCAAGTGTGCATATTTCCAATTGCTGATATGCCCAGCGCGAATTAGTAATTACCTCTAGCCTGCCTTCATCCAGTCGTAGATAGAAGCGTATATTTATAGATGTGAATGAGGGTGTATTGTTAGTCATATTACAGACCACCAGTTGTCGAATATCCTCTGAACGATGTAGCTTGTATGTGTGCCAAAAGAAACTTAGAACAAACGTTCTGCCGCTCTGACGCAGCGCAAAGGAGCCTTCTATCCCACACAAATTATGCCGAGCTAATTTGTATCTGCACGTTAGTTAGTATTCGCGCCCTCATATCTGACACGTATAGTCGCTACTAAGTTGGTGTTTGCGCGTAGTGATATTGTCGACAATACTTATCGTAGTCATTCGTGAGATGCATTCTTCGCATTCGACTGATCTAATCCTTCAAATGAGTATTTTATGATTATGGATGTTTGATGTAATAGCCGCTTTTATTTATTAAGCTATAATTTTCTGGCTGTTACTTGAGGTCCCTTTTCTTTTTCTTTACTTTTGTATTCTTCGAACTTGACTAGTTAAGAATCCTCTTGAAACTTCGTAAAGTCATGTAAACCATTTCAAAATCGCAATATACATAAACTTGCTTAATACTTACTAAAATGGAAATCGGAATATGCGCGCTTACAACACCAAGAAAAAGTATTAATATTGATATTCTGCAATTATTATTCCTCTAAAGGTAATTTTACATTGTATAAAAAAACGTACTCTACTTGGGTTACAACACACATATTAAATATAATATGTACCTAAATTCGTTTGTTGAACAGGGAATCTGATATCTTGCAGCCTGCATAGCAGTCGCACCAATAATGTGCTTTTTTTAGTCTTGACTTACGAGTGTACTTATCTAATATATTTTAATGTAACAGTATATATCGTATCGCTCGGTTATCGTCATGTGCCTCAGTGCGCGGCACCTATTTAAAAAACGCATCGACTAAATCTGCAGTATCTTGTTTGGTAATCTGGCTCTTTTCTGGTATCGGTACATCCCTAATTATTATTAATTATTGTTATTTAAATTTAAGAGACTTTATGGAACCAAAAAATTTTGGATCGCCTTAATAATTCTCAGGGTTGAACCCCTAGATCTGCTTTAGTAATAAAGTAATGTTAATGAAGAAGGAATATTATTATTATTGTCATTTTAATTTAGAAGAGTAAAATATTATATTAGAAATATATATATATATATATATATATTAGTCTATATATATATAATAACTATATATATATATGTGTTTTTATTATTTATTATAGTAGTTAGAACTAGAGAGAATAGATGATGAGAGAGAGCAGAGGTAGTAAGATCTGTTATGAGCATATGTTGCATGCTATTGGGACAGAAATTTTTTAATTATTATTTTTCAAATAGATGTCACTATTATAGTCTGCAGCCGAGAACCACTGGTATTTGCTTTGGTAGCTCCAAATCGCTTACACGATCGTTAAATACACATTTTGTTTGGAATTATAAAATTCATAATCGTCCTCATCCATCTCACTAACAATAAAATAATATGTACTAATTTAAGGGAGAAAGACCTAAATTTCGCTAAGAATTACTGACTACCTTCTTGATATATATATTAAAACATATCAATAACAACTCAGTGAATACATAGAGTATCTATGGGACAACCAATGACTTAATAGAAGGAACGGTCTAGTCTAATGAACAACCTACGATGCGTAGTAACTTTCTTTCTCTTCTGAAGACGATCTAGCTGTGCCTAGCGTGCTGGAAACCCTCATCAGCTTCCAACATAGTCGGCCATCATATTGATATCCCACTTGCCAGGTATACGTCCTTAAATCCATGCAACTTAACTTTTATGGAAGTCGTTCACCTGCTCATCCATAACCATCGCCCAGGTTATCCGAATTCTCAGGTGACGATAATGCGAATATGTCACCAGTTATACTCATTCTACATCCATTGGAAAAGAAACTGTCTAGCAGTTCCTGTAAATGTTAGGGTACTCGGCTCTTTCCTGTTCGCCCCAGAAATTGTCTGTGCTACCAGCTGAAAAAGCATCCACTCTCTTGCCTCTAACACGTCATTGTGTATCGAAAGACAGCATTCACGAGGCAGTGACCGTGATTTGCTCGGGCAATCAAATATCCCAGCTTTCTCTCGTACTCGCACTCAGACCAGGAAACCTGAGCATATATTGAGCGGAAGCTTTTACCTATCATGGTCCAGGCCTTCATAAATTGTTTCTATTCGAAACCACGCTTTTCTGTGTAGTGAGTTAAGATGATCGTTCTCTCTGACAGGGTTTACATACGTATTTCTCCACCTGGCGTCAAGTTCCTTCATGGCCCATTCT
Organism: Trachelipus rathkii; assembly: GCA_015478945.1. Taxonomy (NCBI): domain Eukaryota; kingdom Metazoa; phylum Arthropoda; class Malacostraca; order Isopoda; family Trachelipodidae; genus Trachelipus; species Trachelipus rathkii. The sequence goes on from JABUQX010021593.1 coordinate 4,242, forward strand.
TTCTTTTGGTCCAGTGAATCCTTTGGCGCCCGCTGTTCCAATATCTACAGGAATATCAGGGATATTTGGTGAACACCGTGCTTGCTGGACCGACAAAATCTTGAACATTTGAGGTCGACGCATATTACCATCCATGTACCTCGATATTGTAGCCTCTCCAAACCTGTCTTGATTTTGTATACGTCCTCTCTGCGGGTGGTTATCTATTGCGTACCTGAGTACCTCTTACTTACACGCGAAGCATACCTGTGTGCCGTTGTGTAATCAAACACTCTTAAACTGCTCTTGGAAAGTTGTCCAATAAACAGTTGCCACTTCACGTAATTGCGTATCGGGAGCCCCATATCATCGATCAAGTAGGTCCTGCACTTTCACTGCACAATACCACAAGGTTTACCCCCATTCGTGACTGGAAGAACCTCCGCAGCTCTGTCTCTCTGTTACGATAAAAGTGATGGTTACTCTTGTTCCATGAATTTCCATAGGCATTTTCGATGCAACCTCGCGAGCCGAACAGGCTTCAGCGGACATAACTTCGCAAATACAACCCTCATACAAGATCGTTCAGTTGTCACCCTGGTGAAACAATGACGGACCATAGATTGTAATTTCCAGATGGCATGATAGACATCGTACCCAGGTCATTGGATCCAACATTAGTACGACTAAAGTTACCCTAATGTTCCCGAATACGATCCGATAAACTTGCTGCTACTGTAGATATATCGGAAGTAACGTCATACGAGCCTACGATAGTGCGCACAGCATGAATTTTTGTCACTCCTATGGGAACATGCAAGAAATAGATCCATGATTGCACATCGAAAAACGGATGTCGATACATGCAAAGTTCCGCAGAATATATTTATATGGAATGCAGCAACCACCGCAATTACTATCTATTTCTACAAAGTCCATCCAAGAAATAATTCACCCTGTTTTTTGTTGGACCAGTGTAAGTTTTGCTTTATCTTCCCTAAAGGATTGACCGACTTGAAATATCACTATCGGGACCGATATAGCGGAAGTTGAATTCGGCCGAATATTTCCGTATTCGGGCCGAATACTTTTACGAATATCGGTATTCGTCTTTTTCATATGGCACTCCCAAATTAGATTGTTTGTTATTTTACACCGTCATCCTGATATTTAATTAGTGACCTGTCCAAATCGCATATTTTTTTTCTAACATAATAAATATATCATATATATATAAGATTTATGGTTATAAATATAAGGAATAATAATATATATATATATATATATCTATATATATATATGTATATATAGTATATATATGGTATTTATATAATTTTATTCACATGAGCGAAAATTCATAATTAATGTATCGTTAATTTAATATAATTTTAGGGTAAATACATAAAATTTTTTGGTAACCTAACCTAATCTTAACCTAACCATAACCTTACCTTAACCTAACTTAACCTAACCTAACCAAGCCAAAATAACCTAAATTAACCTAACTAAATAAGTACGGAGTCCCGAACCACTTATACAATGTCCTATATAATAATAAAATATCTAATAATTATCATTAAAATATATATATTAATATTAATATATATATATATGTATATGCATAATATATAAATATAATATCATCTGACCCCTGGCCTGGCAAGACGGGGTAATGTCGGACACGCAATTTGGAAAAGAAAAGTTAGAAATGAATATGACACAGATCGAAAAGAAAACCCAGCCTTACCGCCCCCTCTATGACTATTGTAGAGACTCGTCGGCAGTCGAAAATCCACGAGAGCTTCAACGACCGGCGACGCGGACCCTCAACTATTGGAATCTTCGTCCAATTTAGGATTCTCCCCGGCCCAGGTGGGCCACACACCCTCACAAAACCCCTCACAAACCCGCCATTTCACTCCTTTGTGCACCTTTATTCTATCCTCTGCCAATCACATTCTCTCCTCCAACACTGACTCAATCCACAATTTCTTCTGTCTGACAGCCGGTCGATTCCCAGCATCACACTCATATCCACCTAACCAACTGACCATCATCCATACTTTCCCACAGAACCAAACCATCTCAACATACTGTTCATTTACCTCTTCCACCACTCAACTATCTAATACGTTCATTTCTCATTTATCAATTTCCTCTCAACCCAAGACCCCACTAAGATTGTTCATCTGAACGTTTGTACTTTAGATTCGTATACCTCTTATTTCAGACGCATAGCCTTCACCACTAGCAATATAACACAGGTTAACACATACCCTCATTGGAAGTTGCCGTGTACCAAGACTTAGTTCCTTTACATCCACCAACGATTTAATTGCACCGACCCACCTTCCTGCATTTCACAATTTTTCGTACTACCACTCTGCAATCACCGTTCCTTCATCCAACAGATATATTTAAATATTTAAACTCAGGACAATTTGTTCCACGCTGCTCACCTCCTGTTAACAAACTTTCCAAACAACGAGGACTGTCTCTCACACACAACGCATAACACAACAGGACTGCCTTACTGCACAATCAATACCTTACTCTTATTATGTTACTACTTTCCAAACCCCTCTTTACAACACCCTGACAACTCTCTCTACTAATCTTCTCTCAACTCTTTAGAATTCGTCCACACAACAAACCAAATCATCCGCGATAATAATAGTAGGCACTCCTCCACTTTCTTCATTCCCCAAATCATCTAAATACCATAGCCTCCCACCCACCTCTATCTTCTTTTTCCATAACCTCCATCTATAAAATTGAATAACGCAAGGTTGCACCTGAGACTACAATCCGGCTCATTCCGCATTCAATACTAACACCAATCACGACTTTATACTGGTCCATTTTCTACACACCTTCTACCTTGTCGTCAAACATACTTGTGATTCCATTCAGAATTACCACCATCACCACTATATTCACTACACTGCCCTGCGATCAACTTCCCTATTAATCTATCATAAGCCTCGTTGGAATCCACAAAATTAAAGAGAATTGGATTTATCCTCCTCACTCTCTATCCATTTAGTCAATGTAAAGATTTTGATCCATCACGAATCCTCGTACTACTCTGAACACACCTGTGTCTTCACCAATCAAGTCTGTCAGGTCACTCGACGCACGCTGCTCGACCAAAATAATCAAGCATTTACTCCCCTTCCCAATAAACTAATCCCAGAATGTCCTACAGTTACCCTATTCCGCCTTCCCTATTAATGCTCTTCCTCCAATCCTCGGAACTAAGCCCTGCCGTACAAGTCTAAACTCTTGTTGATATCAACTTTCAATCCAATCAATTCACGCGTCTCGCCTCCGTTCTGATCAATCACGCAGTTTTTCATCCTGCATTTTCGCAGATTTTTACCATTCTTCAATTTCTCCACCTACCACATTACCCATCCCCTTACTTAATAGACCGTAAATCCCCAAAAATATCTATTCCTTCATTTATTTCCTCGACAAACCCACACACAATCACTGTCATCTCTTCAATACTTACAATTGTATACAGAGAACATTTCGAGAGTTTCCTTCTAACACTCCCTCACATCCATTTCAAATCCGTTATGAAAGCACCATCCTTTATCATTATCTAAGCAGATTCCCTTATTCTCATCTCTAACCTTCGCGCTTCGCTTCACAAAAGATTGAAAACCGACCAAAAAGATCCCCATTCATTCCCTTCCAAACTTTCATTTACTTCTTTTTTTTTCATAACCCCCACCCCACCCACTTCTGTTAGTATTTTCTTTTTTTCCCCTATCTAATTCCAACACATACTCTCCTTTAAAAACTTTCACCATTAGGGCTTAAGTATTTCAATGTAACCAACCTTCCTTTTTTACTTGTCTAACCTTCATCAGCTTCTTCACTTCCCATCCAAGTCATCTTGTAACTCCATTCTACCTCTGCATCTACTTTAGCACGATCCACCAATACATACTTTGAATGCTGCAACAACTGCTTTCTCTTTGCCTTCCAATATCTGTTCAGTTTCAACCATGTTCAACATTCACAACTTCTTGCGAGCCGCTCCTAAATACTTATCCATATCGGTTGTCACTTTAAAACCTTCCACTCTTAATCTCTTTCCACACTATCTTACCTTATCACCTTCTAATCTTCCCATCCAGCCCCACAAACTCTAATTTCTACATAAACGAAATAATGAAACATAATCCCATTTGCTATCTCCCCTCCTCGATTACATCCAACATACTTTCAACATCCTCCTTACTCCACACTAAAATCAATCATACACCCCTTTGTCCACTTCGATACCAATCTCTACCTACACCAACTCTGAACTATTTTTCATATCAAATACTTACTTGATTTTAAATGAAACGTACCTTACACACATACTCTCTCCTCTACAGAAATAAATCACCTTCCTAGCCATTCCCATAACTCCTCCCGTCTTCCGCAACACCTAAAGCACCTGTTATTACATCCCTTTTGATCCCACCTATCCAACCCTTTAGTCACGTATCACAATAATCAATCTGAAGTCTCCTACCCCCCATTCCCAACAATCAATTCAGATTCAGCGCCATAAAATGGTGACTCCACCCCACCCCCTCCAACATTATCTCAATCATTGGCCTCACATGCGACCATCATACATCACCAATACATACCTGAACAATACTTTTAACCCTTAAATTTTTACCATAGCAATCTAGTACTCACACACACACCAAGCTACCAATAGCAGTACCCACAAAATCCTCATCAGTAATTGCAACCGTTATCTCCACCCCCTTCATCCTTTCCCACACCACACAGACACACATTTCATCCACCCTACGACACTCTCATTTTCTAACCACCGTTCCTTTCATCTATGTTTCAGTCACAGCGAGCAAATACAATTGGCCCTTTCTAAAGACAAATCCACACCCCACTCTCAACATTATTCCGCTGACATCTCTCCCATGTACCGGTGCATGTGACGATTCATACGAATTGTCGCCGGGATCCTTCACCATTTAGATATTAGAGCACTTGGTCCGCTTTCACCGTGCGATCCATAACCGCACACTTAATCCGTGCGCATCGAACTCTTCACTCAGCTGCGGATGTAACAATTCCCTGGCCAAAGCATACAACTGGCTACGGACAGCAACCGCGGAATACTACCACATCGTATCCCTTATTTGTCGCTCTTCTACCCGCCACAGAGACCTCTCACAGAGACTAGGCTATGAAATTTGAACACACCGATCTCCATTTTGCTGATTCTCCCTTCCACTCATACATACAAAGTAGGTTAACTTATACGGTATGTCCTTTCACTCATTCTCATTTGTGGAAGGAAATAATCAGAACAACGAATTTATAGGCTATATAGTATACTATAGTGCATATAATATATAAATCTATATATATTATATTAGTTATATTAATACATATTAATGTAGTATATATATAGTTATAATACTACTATAGTAGCGTATATATGATTTGTGGTCGGCTGTGTAGTGTGTGTTGTTTGCTGCCTGTGGTTGTTGCGATGTAGGTATGTTCGAATGATTTGAGTATAGGATTTTCGAAGAATTATCTATGTTTTAGTTATAGGGTTATATTAGTTTACTGTTTAGTGCGGTGATGTATCTCTATTATTTGTTGGCTGGGTATTTGAATGATTGAATAGTGCGTGTTTTGTCTAGTTTTATTATTTGTATGTTGGGAGCTTCGTCAGGTACTAGTTAATAGTACGGTCTATATTCTGTTATTGGGTGTTAGTGTTAGTATTCTTTATGTGATACTCGAGCTTTATGTTTATCTTATATTGAGTAAATGTTGAGTTCTGACTCTATCTTTTCGCTGATACGTGAAGATGTGATTTGACTCATATTATCTTTGTATCGTCAGGATAGTGCGTGGGTATCTACTGCTCAAACTACATCACTCAAGTATTTTGTTATGATATAATTGAATTGAGGGAGTTCGTGCTTAGTAAGTTGTTCGTGGGTCAATATTGTTGCTACTGTATGGTATCGGTTTTTAAATCTGGTATGTTGGTGGATCTATGAGGGCTATGTTATGTATATATGGTATGATAATTAACTAAGTATTTATATACGGGTATATATTATAGTATATCAGGATTTATTAGTAGTGAAGCTGGCTTGTGGGAAGATCCCTTCCTGATCCATTACAGAATACAATTTAAAGACAGCATAAACCAGCGACCTAAATATTCAAACCTTATAAAGCAAGATTAGATTTGATTGTAATATTTAGTTTTAAACACACACATTTAAGTTTAGTATTACTAGACTTTGTATGTGTTTAATTAATGGAGTTGTATTTCTGATGCGAATGTGGTTTGTTATCCAGAATAGTAAACTCAGTGTCATTTAAATTGCAGACATAGATGTGCGGAAGTGGCAAAAATCACTCTTGTATGCTATACGCTGCTGTTATTCATACAAAAACTTATTTTTTATGATTGTAATCTGATCAGTTTAAATTATATTTTTTTTATTTAATTTTCTTGAAATTAGGTTATTTAAAATTTGTTATTTATTATATATACTAATACTAATATAGTAAAATATTATAGATATTATAAATAAATATTAATAGTATAATTATTATATATTATATATATAATACATATTATTATATATAATATTATAATAATATATATATTATTTTCATACATAACAATATATATATTAAGTATATATATAATATATATATATATATATATATCATGATCCACTAGTATATATATATAATACATATATTAATATAATTATACATATATATATATATATAGTATATATATATATAATATATATTATAATAATATATATAATTATAAATGTAATAATATATAATATAGTATATATATATATATATTAGTATATTATATAATATATAAAATAGCTATATAAATATATTAATATATATAAAGTATATAAATAAATTATATATATATATAGATATATAGTATATATATATATATTATATAATATGATATATATATATAATATCCTATATAATATACATAATAATACTATACAGTAATAAAATTTTACCGTAGCTAGTAATAAATTATATATATACAATTATTATATAATAATATATTATATATAAAGATACTTAAGTATACATATATATAATAAATAACCATAATATAATTAATATAATTATTATATAGAAAAATTCTCGATAGTAATTATAATATATAATATCCACTATATATATATAACTATAATAATTATATGTATTACATTTATAATAAAATAAATATATATAATCATATATATAACTAATATATATATATTATATATGATAATTATATTATATATAAATATTAGTATAATATAATATATATATAAATATAATTATATCCAGTAGTATTCCTATCACCAGTTACCCAGGTGTTACTAGAGCTAATTTAGTGACCAGTGTTTATGTATATAGTGAGACCTATGGTCTGGAGATGAAGTATAGATCTAAAGTTCAATGTGTTCAGATATGGACAATCTTGGCGCATGCATGTGTGAGAAGCATGATAAACTGAGAACTTAGAATTGTTGTGGTGTGGAAAAGGGTGTAGATTAGAGATAAAATTAAAGTATGTTAGATGTTTGGTCATGTGGAAGATGATTTGGTAGGTTGGTTAAGCGGATATGTGGCGAGCTGTGTTTGGGACGACGGCTGGGAGACCGAAAGAACAAAGTGTATTGAAATCGTAAACGAATGTCTGAAGTAGAGAAATGTGTGGCAGAGGGAAGAATAAAGGTGCATAATATAAGTGAATGGCGGGGATTCTGATGGAGGCCATGGTTGTGGCCCACCTGGCGCAAGGGATGAACCCTTAATTTGACGATTTCACCATGAGTGAAGGTCACGTCCGTGCCGTCCTATCAATCTCTAGCCGGCGCTGACCTTTCTGCTATGACGAAGTTCTCAACTTCGACCTTTTGTCCATATTTCTTCGTACGCTTTTTCTTTTCCGATGCATCTACGCACCGCACCTCACCACCAGTCTTGGGGAAAAGAGGACAGAAAAGAAAGAAATGAAATAGATTATAATATATATATATAAATATATAATTATATTATATCTATATAAAAAATATATATTTTAATATATATAATCACTATTAATAATTATTATATATATATATATATATAAATATATATAATATACTAACATATAATATATATGAAATATATAATATAATATATATAATATATATATATATATATATAATATAATATATATAATTATATAATATAATAGTAGTATATATATATATATATATATATTTTTCAAAATGTATATTCATTGTACTTTTCTTTGTAATTATTTATTTTCCGAATCTAAAAAGTTTTCCTCAAACATAAAAAAATTACTTATACAAATTTTTAAATCGCTTCTAACTAAACATCACCCTTGTTCTCTTTAAAGTATGAAGAACCTCCTCCTTGTTTCATTATGTGAAGAGTGAATAATTTTTATCCGATCATCATGAATTATTTTCTCATTGTTTGAAGACTCAAAATTTTGAGAACTTTTCTCTTTATATCTTTATAACTTATTTCTCAATTACTCCAATGCGGTCTATTAAAAAAAAAAAAAAAAAAATTCACTCATTAGAGTATGAATGATAACGTATGGTATCTTCCCCATGTATATTAATGTCTTTCATTTCACTTTATTAACTCATGCAGGTTTTCATTTGGCTATTCATTATTACAGTATGATGTTTATCTTATATGACATTTCACTTCTTTGAAGTAATGCCATGTTTATGAATATTATTTAACCTTACATTAATTTTTAAATTTACCTTTGCGAACTTTAAAGATCATTTTCATATTTCTAATTTTTTTTTTTAATATTTGAAGATTATTTTGTTTTACAATCTCATACTATTTTATTTTATAATCTCATACTTTGATGTTATAATCCGGTTGTGTATAATGCAACCTAGCTTTTCTGTTTTTTCTTCGGAGACAACACAAGTTCCATTCAATTCTGTTATTATCCTCAGAGTGTTAATCTGGTCTGCACATATTCTACCTTCTCTGAAATCTTATTCCTTCAATATTCTATCTTTCTATTTATTCTTTCCATAGCAACCCTCATCAGAATTTTACTTGACACCGACAGCAACGTTAGGTCACTTCAGTTGTCATTGCATGCTAGGTCTCCCTTCTTAGGTAATTTAATTATCAGTCCATCCTCTATTCCTCAGGGGAGGTTTCCGTCTCCCATATTAAGATAAAGAGTTCCCACAATTTCTCCACCATCAATTTCTGATCCTCTTTCAGAGGCAAAGCCTATATTTAATTCGTGCTTGGGACTTTTCTTATCTTCAGCTTTTTCAATGTTTCTTTAATCTCGTCTGGTCGGGGCCCAGTCTCCGCATTCGGCCTGTCTAAGCCTTTCTATTTAACTCTCTCATTCCTATACCTCACTTTCTCCTTTTATGGCCTTAAAATGCCCCTATTTCATTAGTTGTCCCTCCTTAGTCCTTAGTGGTTATCAGTCTTCCATTCGTTCCTTTCACCTGATGTCCCTTTCTGCATCCCTTTCAAATGAACATTTTTGTTTATCTTGTGCACTTCCTGTATCTCCTCTTCTAGCAGTATTTTATGATTTCCCCGGTCAAATCTTTTGCCCATCTTCGTTTATCTCTCCTAGCCCCTCTTTTAACTTCTGTTTTCCCCTTGCCAAGACTGTCATCACCCCCCCCCCCGTTAACGTACCCCACCTTGTCGGGGTGGGGGGGCTCAGATACCTTTTCCGAATGGTATTCCTGGCCCGAAGTGTTGTAACGTTTCTGTTTTTCGGTTGGATTCTTTCCTCCCCTTTTTTGTGTTCCCTCTCCTTTCCATTTATGTTTTGTTTTATTATTATTATTATATTATTGTTATTTTTATTATTATTATTATTATTATTATTATTCTTATTATTATTGTTGTTATTATTATTTTTTATTTTATTCCTGTTCTTGTCCCTTTCCCTGTTCATCTTACCCGTCCCATCCCTACTCCTCCGTTTTCTGAACGTATTCCTGATCTCTCTTCTAAGGGTCTCTCCATTCCCCTCATTCCTGGTTGGTACCGGGCTGTTGTCTCTGTGTGTGTCATTTGTGCATCTTGCCCTCCTTCCTATGTGGGTGAGGGTACAAGATAAAAACCGGTTATTCTCGCCTTTCTCCGGGCAGCCTATTGTAGGAGACCCGAACCTTGCCTAACCAGTGAGGAGGCTGTTCTGCACTTGGGCGCATAATCTTGGGCTTTGCGTCTTATCTGTGGTGCACGGCTATTAATTTCCATATATGTGACTGGACGCGGGGTTACGGGAGCTTTCCCGAGGCCACACCAACGGCCCACCATAATGGGTGGGGTCTCTAGTAGGGAGGTATTATGCTCTGGGACTGTGGTGGGAGCAATTACTGCGGTTACGTTCCTGGGATTTATGTTTATATTAATCATGTGTTACTGTATGTGTTTATTTATTGCGGAGATGTTTTACAGGAGTCTTTCTTATGAAAAAAAAAAAAGATTAACGTTTTCAAGAAAGGCAGCAATCACCATCAATCGGGCCCCCAACCCGACACCTCTCTGGCCGTTTTCAGGCCAGTGACCAGTAGGGGTTTATGTCCTTTTTGATGAAATGGTTGGTTCTCCACCATCCACCCCTATAGTCAATTCCGGTTCCGTTTGAAGGATTACCCCGTCTAACCAGGTGAGGCTGTTGTGGCCTTTCAGAATATCCTTATCTCTCAAACCTTACGCCAGCCATACCAAGAGCCCCTGCGTCGGCAGTTTTCCATTCTAAAAGCCAGAATAAACCACGCCAGTATATAACAACGCCGAGATCACTTCTCCGACCCCCCAGTGGTTCCGGGTCTGATTCCTAACCCCGCCTTTATTCTTATTACTATTCAATCGTCACTCTCGGTCCATGACTTCTGGTTTGAGCCGAGCTCGATCCTTAAGTTGAGCTTTGGACCCTGCTCTTTCAAACTACTGAGCCACAGGCCACGCCAACCTAATGAGGAACGGTCCCTCTTGGTTCGTGCTGCTTCTCGTACCAATTCCAGAGTTACTGCTCCATCTCCATCTGGGGAAGAATCCCGTCATTTCTAAATCTCTGAAACGACTGTTCGTAACACGGTCGAGGGTAACATTAATGTCGCCGGATTCTCTTTCCGAGCTTCTCGATTGACATCGCTAACTTCATTACAGGCTCAACGCGACTGCCTATCACCGACGTTTATTCGTTTCATACGTAGGGGGGGGGGAATGAAGTAAATTAACCCTCGTCTTTTTCTTACCTTCTCTGTGCCTTTGCCCTCCATTCCAAGGTAAAACTTTGTTTTACCATGCACAAGGTTCGGACTTACGGTTCCCAAGAAATGTTTCAAGTGCCATACATTTGGTCACCCCCAGAAAATGTCGGTCTCCCCAGACCATCTGTCCGATATGTGGCAGTTCTCTTCACCCGAACTGTGACAGAGATTCCTCAGATGTTGTCCTACACTGCAAGGTCCACACCAAGCCTTCTCTGTTCACTGCCCCTGCCTTGGAGAAGGAAATCCTGAGGCAGTGCGCCATTCATAAATATGATCGTCGTGAGGCTACCCGCGCGAAGGGAGAACGCGTCATCTTCCTCTACTCTAATGCTGGCGCAGCGCCCACTTCCATCTGCCGGTGCCTCTTCCCGTGCCTCGCCCCCGTGCGTTTTTCCGGGGCTTGTTCGCCTTTTCACGCTCGACCGTGTCGGCTTCCGTGCCGGTCCCGGATCACCTGTTCGGTGTTTCTGTGGCCATCTGACAATGTCCCGCCAACTCTTCCCGAAATGGTCAAGCCGGACCACCCACTCGTCATACTTCGCGCGACTCACGACCCTCCCCATCAGCCTCTCTCTTGTTGAGGTCCCATCAGCAGCTCCCAAGGGAAAATCCTACTGTTGCGATAAGTGTTCCGCTTCTGAGGTCGATGGCAACTATCACTGCTTGGGCGCGGATAGCTTCCGAGATCGGATACGTATAAACTGCTTTCTGTTCTGCGGTAAACACCGGAGTCCCTCTTAACGGTGCGAGAGTCCGTCCACGGGCGGATCTTCCCGGACAGAACATCTCTTAACTCGCCTGCTTATTCGGGCCGCGGACTTCTTGAATTTGTTACGCGGGACCTGTCCCCCTCTGTCCTTGCCTATAAAAAAACTCGCCGCGCTGAACCGCTACCACCCGCGTGCCGATCTCGACCGTGGTCCCCCTCTCCCGTTCTGGGATAATTTACTTACTTTTCCTCTAAGCCCCCTCCTTCTGCACTATTCAACGATTTCTGAAACTTCGGATGCCACGATGGAGCTCTTCGGACTACTCTTCTTCCGTGGGTGTCACGTGCATGTACACTGTTGTCCCACCCGTGAGGGGATGTCCGAAGGATATAATCGATTGACACCGTCGCCCGCTCGCAGTCTTCCTTCGGGTAGACGTGCCCGGCTTCGACTGGTTGCTGAAGGTGGTTTTGACTGCTTGTATTGGATAGAGCGCAGCGGGAGACCATGAGGAGTCTTCCTCTTCCTGCTCTCCCCTTCTCACCTACCCTGTGCCTCTGAATCGCACGTCGATTCGGAGCCTTGCACTCTGGACTGCTCCTCGTATCGCGGACCCGCTTTCTCGAGATTTACCTTTTGTCTGACTCGCCATACATTGTACTTCCTGGTCTCATAAGGGTCCGGGATATGATGTGCTCTCATCTCACTCCCGCCGACACCACTCCTACTCTTGTCATCCTCTTCCATCTTCCCCAGCCTTGTTAGAGCACCTCCTGGAGGGACACGGCCTCCGCCTGCTAAGAAGCTAAGAATCTGGCAGGGTGCGTCTGAGGGGAGGAATGTGACTTGAATGGGGAGTGTGACTTGGCGCGCCTCTTTGGGGAGCCCTCTCCTGATGTGCCCAGAACCCCTCTCGTAAACAGGGGGGTCCTCACATATCCCTGCTGCGAGTGATCTTCCTCTCCCCGGGGTTTGAGGTCCTGCGTGGGTCGTCCGACGGCTACCGGGACCTCCCGCCTTTAACCTCTGAGAGACTGCCCAACCCATTCCAATAACATCGTGACTATTTCACGATCGTCCTGACCATTGATTTATTTCCGTTTATGGCAACGTTCTATCAGCATGGAACTGCCTGCGATACTTTTGCTATTTCAAGAGCTGAAGAGATTCTTGGTCGATCATCACCCTGCTTTGTTTACAGGATTGCAACTTCGTGCCTTGTCGATCCCTTTTTACAACCTTCCGGTACTGGGAAGCCCCTTCATTTCCTTGTAATCGGAACCCAAGCGACAGAGGTGGGGCACGATCCCGCTTACGATCTGTCCCATTTAACCTCCCATTCCCCTCTCTACTCCGTCACTCGTCGGCCTCGTATCCATCTGAAAACGCGCCGGCTACGCTGTGCTCGGTTAACCTGTGCCGTCAGCTGTAATAACAAGAAAGACCTCGTCGATTTTTTCACCGGTGCCTCCGCACAGCCCATGTCTGGTCCTGCGGTGACTTAACCTTCGCACCTTGGGGTTACTCGTTACTCCCCAATGCTTCAGTTGGTTCTTGTTGAGTATTCTTGCAGGATTTTCATGGGATGTCCAATCAACACGGCCTCCACCTTGAAGTTTTCGAAACAGCCCTTCTTCCTGTGTGACGTCTCGTTGTGTTCCATCTCGTCTTTCGAGTCGTTTTGGTTTGGGAAAGGTCGTCCTCTTCCTCTGGTAGTGTGACCACTACTCCTATCCTGATACCATCCTTCGGCCCCATTCCGCAGCTACCACCCTATTCTGGCTGGCGCTATGACAGGCAAACTGGTCTTCTTTCATCAGGACCACTTAACACTTTTCATCTTTCCCTGCAACTAGGACCGGTGTTTCCCCGCGCGGCCGGATTGCTTCATTTACTCTTCAGAGTTTATCCCTTCAGTGCGGCAAGGAGCATATTCCCGTTCATCGGGACCCGAAAATCAACAGACCCCCTGGTGGAACAGAGTGTGCTCGCGCTAACGTGATAATAGCGAAGTTATATAACTGATAAACAACTCCCACACCTTTCAAACTTGATGTCTGTTTAATGGCGGGGGGGGGCCGCGGTGTTGTCTCGGCGGGGGTGCGTTGTGGAGAGGTGCGCCGTGGGGAGGCGCAGGGAGAGGTAGGCTAGAGTGGGGGGGGGGGGTGGTCGCGGGAGCGATGAGCGGCGTGGGTGGGCCGGGACGGTGGTTGAAGGGTCGGGCTAGTGGGCGGGGGCCGGGGGTAGTGCGTGTCAGGGGTTGCGGCCTAGGTAAGAGTGTAAGGGGGCGGAGAAAGAGGGGGGGTGTTCGGTGCGGGCGGGTGGAGATGAACTAGCTGCGATGGGTGTGCGGGCAGTGGGGCCGCTGTGACTTAATGGGCGGGGCTGCGGTGCGGGGTGGGTGGGGCTTGAGTGGCGCGGCGAATAGACTTCTGGGATGTGGCGAGGGTCGGTGCTTTGGTCGGGGGGGGGGGGGGGGGGGGGGGGGGGCGGCGCGGGGGGGGGAGGTGTGCATGGCGGGGCCGTGACTGGCGCTGAGCTCCGCGAGACGGGGGGGGGCGGAGGCGCCGTTGGGTGCGTGGCGCATTCGGCTCCCGTGGGTAGAGTGCTGTCTGTGAAGGGGCGCGTTGTTGCGTTCTAGGGGCGTTCGGTTTGCGTGGTGGGGGGGGAGTGGTGTTGCCGTGGCTTTTTGGCTGGTGTGTTCGCGGGGGCGGCTGGGGGGTGAAGCGGGGACGCGTGTGCTGCGTGACGTGAATCGGGGGGGGGGAGTGTGGCGGACTGGGGGCGGTGTGGGCGGGAGGGTGGGTCCTAGACGGGGCGCGGCTTCGAGATCTGGGTGTGCGTGGGGGATTTGATGCGTCGCGGGCGCAAGGTGGAACGGCGGATCTCTCGTGTGGTGCGGGAGGATGCTTTGGGGGGACGGGGGTGGGGTGATGGGGGGGGTGTGGCGGACGAGCGCGTGGGGTGGGCGCGGGAGCTGGGGGGGGGGGGGCGTCGTTGCGCTCTGTGGTGGGCTAGTAGCGAATGAGGATGAGTGGTGGGGTTGGGGGTCGTGGGTCGCTGCCTGGTCGGGTCTGCCTTGGCATAATTGAGTGACCTCCGGAGGTGGTCTGGCAAGGGCGGGGGGGGGGGCCGGGGGGGGGTGGCGAGAGGAGGTCGGGGGGGGGGCGACTGGGTGGCTGGGTGTGGCTCGTGAGTGTGAGCCAGGCGGCCGTGGCGAGTTGGTCGATGGGTGAGCGGGCTGGGGCATAGACAGTGTTAGGGGAGGGGTGGGGGTGGGGGTCCTTCGGTGTGGACGACAATGGGCGACCCCCATCCGGGGGCCGGCGGCTTGGGGGTGCCGGGAGGGCGGGTGGGAGGGGCCAGGAGGGGCTTGTCGCGTGGAGTGGCGAGTGGTGGGCGGACTGTGGTGAGCGGGGGAAGTGGGGTGTGGTTTGTCTGGCGGGGGCCGTCGGTCGTGCGTAGAGCTTCTGGAGGCCCGCGCGGCTGCGCGGGGGGGGGTGGATGCAAGGCGGACGTGTCGGCGTGGGAGGTGGTCGTGGGGGTGGGGGGTGGGCGTCGCGAGACGGGGAAGAGTGTGGAGCGGCGGCGGCCGGTCGTGCTTTGGGAGCGGGCGGGGGGGAATAGAGCGGCGGTGAGGATGGTATGCGCGGACGGGCGTGGGGAGGTGGTGGGGGTGGGTGGTTGGGCGGGGGGGGAGGCCGGTCCGACTGTCTTTTGGTGGAGGACTGGAGGGGGGGAGGACTGGGGTGCCGCGTAGTTGGCCGGGGGGGTCGAGGGTGTTGGAGTGTGTGGGTGGGGGTCGGTGACGGCGGGCGTGTCGGTGTGGTGTCCAGGGTCCGTGTGGTGGTGCGGGGGGGGGGGGGGCGTCGGAAGGTGTTGTGTGGTGGTTCGCTGGGAGCGGGTGGTGAGAGGGGGTGCCTGGCGGGGGGCGTTGGGTATGGCTGAGGCGGGGTGGGTTGGTGGTGCGTGGTTCGCTATTTTGTGGTGTGGGTTTTTCTTAATGTTTTTTTTTTATTTATCTCTTTATCTCTCTTTGTTTTGATCTTTGTCTTAGTTTTGTCTTCTGGTGCTTTTTTTTTTTCTCTTATTTCTTTATTTTTTTTGTTAATCCTTATTTTATCTTTCTTGCCGCTGTGACATTGTGCTCTGGTGCTAAACTATCCTTATTGGATGCACTTCAGTTGCTCGATAGGGTTTCCCTCTTGGTGCTTCTGCGCGTGCTTTACATTTTCTCACGTCGAAAACACGGCCGTGGCTTTTCTGGAAAAATCCTCGTCGTAGGGTTCGCCTACAATTGCCTCCAAATTATCGTCTCTATGGCCCCCTAATCCGGTGACCGAGGGTGCGTTGCCTGGTCTGTTGCGTTGGATTTCGCCTTACGTTACCTTCCACATATTACTCTTCCTTCAAAGCTAATTGCCTGCGTTCTTCTGGATCTCTTACGGGCACCCCTCACCTCCAGACTTGGGGTGTCTGGACAGAAAAACCATGCTCCACTATACAGTCATGCTTGGTGCGGCCCTAAACTGGACTAGGTTGTGCCATATATGAGCAGACCTTTTGGTTTTACCCCTGCCTACTTGACCCCATTCAGACTGAAGGTCTGAGAATAGCCACAGGAGCATTTCGTTCCTCTCCAAGTGAAAGCCTGGAGGTGGAGGCAGGGGTGATGCCCCTGTCCCTGCGGAGGGAGCAGCTCATGTGCTCATTATTCCTCCGTATTCAGGTTCCTACCTCATCGGCCTTGACATCACAACTCTTCTTATTGGCCATTTGCTGGGCTTGTTACTTCCATCTTCGCTTTCCTCGACCTTCCTCAGCGAGCGGTCATGCACTTTGATTTCCACTCTACTTATTCAAAGTGGGTATATCCGCTTTTTGATGTTTGCAACGAGATCCAATCTTAACCAAAGGCGGAGGCACACCCGATACAGTTAAGGGATTCCTTTCTGTACCATGGGGAAGTCCATAGCAACTCTATAGCAGTTTACACCGATGGTTCCAAAACGGAAGGAGGAATTGGGGCTTCGGCTGTGTTTCCGGACATGACTGTATTCCATTCCCTTCCACCGTATACGTCTGTTTTTCGGCTGGACTGATAGCGGTGTCCATGGCGGTGAGCAGAATCAGTACCATCACCCTGAGGGTAACTACAATCTTTTTCGATTCTAGAAGAACTTCAGGCGTTTCTTGACCGACCAGCCCGAAACCCTTTGGTCTCTGCCATTCAAAAGTCCCCCTGCTTGTTTCCTATGATGAAGCACAGAATTGAGTTCTGTTGGGTTCTCTTCCATGTGGGTGTTCCTGGAAATGAACAAGCCGATAGGGAGGCCAAACAAGCGGCAACGCATATGGTGTCGAGTGCTCATTACCTTCCTCCTGCTGTACGCCTGGGCCATTTCCCTGCTACAGATTTCTCCATCGCTTTACTTTGGATTTTCCTCTCTGGCTAGCAAACATGTTGGGCAGAGGATGCTCGTGGCGCCAAACTACTGAAGTGTCAATCCCCGTCCTTCCTGGTTCTTCATTCTTGTACGAAGATCGCCTCCTGGATGTTTGGTCCTGGCGCGAATTGCGTCTTGGTCATAACCGCTCTCACCCATGGATTTCTATGTCCGCGGGGTCCCCCGACCTTGCCCATTTTGCTCATCCAAGTTGCTCTCACTGTCGTTCAAACTCTTTGTGGATGCGTTGCTATCCACCGACCCTTCGGAAGCAAGTTCCTTCTGACGTGCGCTAACTAACCTCTTCTCGCATCGCCTTCAGCACATTACCGAATCATTCTTCATTTTCGTAGTGATCGTATTTTTGCCTTTCCTTTTGGAACTGAACATCTTTTAAATAAGATCTAACCATCTCAGCCTCTTTTCCTCTTTCGTTCGTTAGGGATTTCCCCTGTAGTAGTTTGCTACCACGGGTCTAGCCGATTTCCTTGTGTGCTTGGAGATCCCTGTACTCACGTCAAAAAAAAAAAAATAAAAAAAACAAGACTGTCATTCACTTTTTTTTTTCCTTCAAATCTTACAAAAACATATATATTTAGCTTAATATTTACTACATTATTTGTCTTCCTCTAACTTTCTCTTTTTTCTTACATGCCCAATTGTTTCCTCAATAGATCCCAAAAGATTTTGCTTAAAATCCACTTCACTCTTTCTCTACCGTCCTTCATTCCCGCACCTGTTTTTCCCTCTTACATAGACGATCTTCAAATTGTTTATCTGGATCACTTTAATCTCCCTCTTTTACTTTAGTTTAAAGTTTTTTCCCCTTCAAATGTCCATCACCTTTTCTTTTTAGGTTAGTGTTTTTTTCTTTCATGCTATCTTGTCACCGTTACCTGTATCTTTCTCTTCTAGCAGTATTTTGTGACCTCCCCGGTCAAATCCTTTGCCCATCTTCACATTTTTCTCTCCTAGTCCCTCTTTTAATTTCTCTGTTTTCCATTGCCAGGACTCTCATCAATTTCTTTTTTCCTTCAAATCTATACACGAATATCTTTTAGCTTCTATATTCTATCATATTTTAAGTCTTCTCTGAAATTTATTCTTTTTCTTTTGCATGCCCAATTCAGGAATCCCTCAATAGTTCCCAAAATATTCTGCTTAAAACCATTACCCTTCTTCTCTACCATCCCTTTCATTCCCCTCCTGTATTTTCCTCTTGCAACACCTCAAATCTGTTTCTTAGGATCAGTTTAAACTCCTCTCTTACTTTTAGGTTTTTAATTTTCTTTTACCTCAAATTTAATACCTTTTCTTTTTAGGTTAGTGCTGTTTTTACTTAATTTGATCTTAATATCTGCTGTTACCAAATGATGGTCACTGGCAATGTCTGCACCTCTCTTGGATCTCGCATTTCTCAAAGATGTTCTCCATCCCCTTATCGAAAAATGGTCCATCTGATTTAGCGTCTATCTACCATGTGGAGACGCCCATGTGACCTTGTGACTTTTTTTTATTTGGGAACAACGTTTTCCTGATCATCAGATCAAACTCTACAGAAATTCATAAACCGTCATATATTCTGGTCTCTTTCCCCAACCCCACGTTTTCCAATTACCCCCAAATGATTGCTATTATCGGCTCCAACCTTGGCATTAAAATTTCTCATAATGATCAGGATATTTTTTCTCTTCACCACCTTCAGCTTCTCATAAAAATCCCCCCTGTACTTCGCCTTCTGCCATTCTTGTAGGTGCATAGCATTGTATAACTGCCGCAGGTCTTGCTTTGGTCTTAAACATTGCTCTAATTATTCTCGCTGATACCGTCTCCCCATTCCATCATACTATTCACCTTCTTCCCCGCTAATCACAAATACAACTTCTTCCCTGTGCCCCTCTCCCTCCCCGAGTATAAATAACTTCTGCCTTGATCCCACTGTCATCTCACTCCTTCCATTCCATTTCACCTCACTCAACTCCGTCAAACCCATCTCTTACCTCTTTGTTTCCTTTGTCACCTGGTGTAACTTTGATGATTCAAAAGAGTTAGTACATTTCAAAGTCATTTTCTGGTCCGTGTATTCATGCCTGGGTTCGTCTATTAAGGAGAGTTTTATCATAACATCGATTCCAGATTTCGTAATCGTTTATTTTAGTCTGTGCCGGTGATTAGCCTACCTCATGCTATCCCAGTGGTGGGGCTATCACCTTAAGGCACATTGGCCTGCCTTGGTGGTTTTGATTTGCAGGTCAAACACACTTCTCCAATATCCAAAATTATAAAAGAACTTTGATATTATAAGAAACCTCCTATCGGCTAACTGAGGACGCGCCCGATGGGAGACCAAGCACTTCACACTGGTTGTATGATATAACAAAAGGTTATTAGTAAGTTCTCTTCTCTTTGCGAGATTTTCTAATCAGATTTATATTCATATTTTCAGGAGGAATTGTAATATGTGCTATTGCCTTAGCTTGGATTTCTTTAAATTTCTTATCACTATTACTATTACGAATTATTTTATATTAATTTTATATTGGTTAATTATTTATATAGTGACAAATTTAAAATTCTATTAGTTAACCATACTTATTCTTACCCTACCTCTTACCCTCCCCCCACATTTTCTCATCTCGCCTATTATTTTATGTTTCTATTTTGTCAGATTTCTCCTAAGGTAAAAAAAATAAAGCGTTTTAAAGTTAGAACAACCCGGCAAAATTACTCATCAAAAGAGTTTCAAACGTCACATCTTAACTAAAAAATCTACTAAACGCAAACGCACATGCGTCAAGATCTGTGATTATTACAAGTACCTCACATAGAAATAGTTCTTGTATCGTTAGAGTTAAGAAAAAGAATGCTAATAATAATAAGAATATTAAAAATTATACCAATATAAAATAATTAATAATTAACAAGAATGAGAACAATACATTAAATAAAACAATATACATAATAAAAAAAAACACGGGTAGAACAAACACACAAACATTAAATAAAGAGAAGTAAAAATAATTAAATTGATGTTAAGCGAAGTGAAGGAAAGACACTGTCTGCTTCCCATTCTAGAACAAGTTTTCTTCATACACTTGGGTCAGCAATCTCATCAGTACGAAAGAACAAGTCCTGTGTTCTTCTTAAGGAAACTAAACTCGCTTCAACTAAAGTAGAAAAGTCTTCCGTTACAGATAACATTGATAATAAATTACCAGAGCCTAATGACTCCTTGACAGATAAATACGAGAAAAGTACAAATTAATAAACACTCAAGAAATAAAGTATAATACAAAATTCTAATAAAATAATTAAATAATATATAATACAATAAAATACACAAATAAAATAAAAATTTAGGAAAACATCAAATATTATTTTATTATTATATAGATATAACATATTCAGCAGTGAATAAAAGCTATTTATATATTACATAAGTGAAACAAGTAATGTCAATGTATTATTGCTGGTTATGAATTGAACCGCCTTGGTTTGAAATGTGAAAAAGTGAAAAGGAGAAAGGAATAAGAATATATAATAAGAATGAATAGCAAAAGAAAAGAATAAAATAAAAAAAAGATTATAAAAAAAAAGTAAAAAAAAAATGAAATTCTGTAAGGAAGAAAGAAAGTGATAAAGAAGAAGAAGAAAAGAAAAAAAGAACAAGAAGAAAGAATGAAAATAAATAAATAAGCATAAAACAGAAGAAGAAACTGAAGAAAGAAAAATAAAAGAAATAGAAAAGAAGAAAATACAACCCAATATAAATAACATTAAGACGAATAATTCAGACTGGTCAAAAAGACCTTTCCACAGAAGAAGAAGAGATAAGAAAAAAAGAGAAGAATTTAAAAATTAAAGAAAGATAGAAAGAATAAAAAAAATATAAGTTAAAATAAAGATATAAGAAAAAAGAATAAGAAAAGATAAATAAATAGAAGAAAGAAAAAAAAAAATAGAAAAAAGATGAAGAAAGTAGAAAGAATAGAAAAGTAAAAATTATATATAAAAAACAAATAAAAAGATAAAGTAATAGAAGAATATGAAATATAAAGAAGAATAAGTAAAGAGAAAGATTAGAATAGAAGAAGAAGAAGAAGAAAAATAGAATAAGAAGAAGAAAGAAAGAAGATAGTATAAAAAGATATATAAGATAACTCGAGCTAGCAAAGAAAATTTCACATCCAGTCTCAGCAATGTCTGTTAGTTATTTTCTTTATTATGTTAAAGTTTGGATGGTCTCACAATAAATATACAACTTAAAGATCTCTTTAATGTTTTTAAATGTGATAGCTTAATAACATTATAGCAATTATAAAAGTTAAACTGACATGTAATTAAATATATTACTAATTGCAATTATTCACTCAACTTTATAAGAACAATAAGATTATTACCAAGCAGTAACAAATATCCATAGTGCTTCATAAATAAATTCATACAATATTTTATGTTCTTGTTGGATTTAATCTCTCTCTACTCAGTGGAAGTTGCTATTGGTGGTAAATAGTGAATTGTCTTGAGACCTCATATCACAATCGTTGCACACTCAAATAAGGCCTAATAAAGAAGAAACCTGTTGAATAATCTGAATTATAACAGATGCGTGAATACATAAAAAAATTTTCACAGATAATAATAATAAAAGTCTTATCGCCCCTGTACGGAATACTGGTTTCACTTTGGAGTGCATCCGGTTCCAACCCTCCCTTATGGATACGGGTTGAGCTCAGGCTACGAGGACTATAAACTTTCTGACTACTCTTGACCCTATTTTCTCTGCGACGTGACGTGGCGCCCTATCTCTTTTCTATAGGATTATTATTATTAACGAAGATGAATAACTTACAGAAGAAGAATGACCTCTACGCAATTCTACAATTTACACACTCAACAACATGAGATCGCCTAATCTTAACACTAGATGCTTTTTACTCTCACAAAATAGAAAAGTGAGTAATTAAATTATGAGAAGAACTCCAATAACACTCGTATATTGCTGAGTTGCCTCCCTCCTTTCCAGCCAATACTCTGTTTATATGGAACTCCTTGCTCAACTATATTTCCACATTATATAATTATAATATAATCTTAACCTGTTTAATCACACCAAGAATACTATCGCACCCAATCAATAGGAATTGTGTTTATATAGGATACTAAAACTAGACTGGGATGTAGTATTTAATCATCTTTCCATAGGTATTTTTCTTTTTATATTTTATTTTTTTTTTATATATATAAATATTGAAATACCATTCTATTATATATTCCGCCCTCCTTACAAAAGGCGATAGAGATGAAATCACCGTAAGAGTATCAGAGCAATTTGTGATATAAATATAACAAATAAAAAAAAAAAAAAAAAAAAAAAAAAAAAAAAACATTTAAAAATGTTATATATGTTTAGCATCTTAGTTTCTACTTTTTTTCATTAACACATATAATTATAATAAATATTATCCTTTTAATGTATGACAATGAGTATCTCTCACAACACAATATTAGAACGACTAGTCTTGTAAGAAGCAAAACATACACAAGTCTACAAGTATAAATTTTATTTTTTTGAATATGAGCTTAACCTATTACAACTACTCACTAAGTGTGCATCGATGAATTAAACCAAGTCTATAAAGACGGATATATCATAATTAAGCGTGAAATATAAAAAGTATTTATATAATTTAAAAAGAAAGAAAGACACGAAATTTAAAAATATGAAATCGATGAAACGACCTTATCCTTACAGAACGAGATAGAGTTTCAAGCCGTGAACATAAAATAGCTAATTTAAATTATCGAAGCGCCGAAATATCATTTGCGAGCTAATTTTTAAACAATTTAAAAATAATTTCAATACTGAGACAGTTTGATATATTGATAACCAAATTTCAAAGAAGTCACATAAGATAAACATCTAGATGCTTGAATAAGTAAAAATCATAGTTGAATATGAAGGATTCACATAAAGACATAATCAGATAGATAATTTAAATTTTTCTTTGAATGAATCGTATATCAATGCAAGCTTATACTAATAAATACATAAGAAAAAAGGAATTTATCAAAACCACTTTCAAATATAACGCGAAATTAAATAAAGATGAATAAAACTTCTTTGTATAATAGTTTATGGGTTTGAAACCAGTTTTATAAAATCGGTTCTGATCGGATTTTATATTTGCAAGGTTTCACAAACTCATACCTAAAAGAACGCTTGAAATCGATGTTATTAATTCATTTTATTATTTAAAGAGCAATACTATTAATTTTCCTCTCAATCTTCTTGTCTCTAACGAGAATATATACTCTATTGAGCCTAAATCAGTTCGCTCGCTTCCATACTTACCTCTCATATCTAGTATTCATTTTGCATATTATTTTTAATGGCTTTCTATTACCATTTTTTCTACTACGCATTTAATCATCAAATACACGCTGACTAGAAGTTAGGATAAAAATCTAACTACATATTATATGAATAAAAATCAAAGAAATAGGTCACCATACTACTGACATAATCCATTAATACAGTTCCACTTATCAGAAATCTTTGAATTTTTTAATTAAATCATAACATTGGGGAACAAAATTTACGTTTTTTTCTGTTGTTTATGATTCGATACGTATTTCTTATGCATTTTTTTGTGCTGAAATCAAAAATCGTATTGGTTTTTGTCTGTTATGTCTAACTTTGTCACTATTCCCGTGTAAAAATGAGTTAATATATGGATTTTTAAGTTTCCTTTTAAGCAACTTTGATATTCACAATCTGGGCATGAATATAATTTGGTCTCTGTATGAATCAGCATGTGGATACCCATATTATCTTTAATATTTGTGATGTAGTCACACTCAGGACATTCAAAAAATTTAACATCTGAATGAGTTGCTAAGTGAGTTTTCAAATTTGCTTTCATGCAGGTCTTATAGTCACATTCTGAGCACTCATATATGTCTGGATTCGACTTTTCCACCCAAACAGATTATACATGTTCAATTAGCTCGCGGTATTCACTTCGTAGAGACTTTTCTCTCAATTCTTTGTTAAGAAAGTCAAAAATTTCTTACAACTTAGATTCACTAAAACCCGTTTATAACATATAGTCATCATTGATAATCATTTTTATTTACTTTAAATGACTTGAAATATGGTATTTCTGGACTTCTTATTGCTTCACGTATTTTACTTTCAAATGTCCTACGCAAAACTAGCTCATATATGTAATGACGGCTTTGAAAAAACAGTAAACCTGTTTAAAATTTTTTTAATGATTATAACAGAGCCATTGAACGTATCCGTATTTGATGAAGTTTTATCACAGCAAATAATTTGGACTCTACCCTCTAATTCTCAGTTGTTTACAGAATCAATTACTCCTTCCACTTGTTCCCTACTTGATAAATTTTGTAACTCTGGAACACCAATTATTTGTTCATTTCTCCATATGTAATAACCATTGGAGGCATTTCTAACTTCGGATCTCTAACATTTATGGGATCAGTTTTCCATCACAATTAACTGTTACAAAATCAGGAATATTTTCACTAAACTTAGATTTAATATCCTTAGCACGATTCTTTCTTAGTTTTTTCCAAGCTCGTTCGATAGTCGATCGATTTATAGAAATATTATTATCGACATCGTGTTCCAGGACTTCTGTTGTTGCCACAATAACATTTACAGCATCACAAAAGCTCAATTTGCCTCTGCCAAGACTGTCGCCAATTTTGGTGTTTTAATATCTACCATCCCTCTCTTCAGACACTGGTGTCTGCTTCATCCTCTACAGCTTTGGAAATTAATTCTTCGTTAGTGCCTTTAGATGAATCGGAACTTGGGGTATCACATTTATTATATGCTGGAACAACATACGTAGTTGATACCGATTCTTCAAATATTATTTGACGAGGAATTTATTTCCTTATTCTTTTCTCTCTTGCTATTTCTTTATTTGAAAGTTTTTTTTGTCTACACAGTCCCCATCACCTGTTCGTCTGGTCTCTTTTCGACTGAAAAAGGATTTTGTTTTCTATTTTCATTATATCAAGATCATTAACGTGTGCTATATCAAAGAGATTGCTAAAATTATTTACAAATGCTTTTTCATGCTCTCTAAAGGTCTTCAGAGATTTTTTTTTTGTGTTATTCTATTCATTTTTTTGGAGATCAATCTTCTCCATCACAATATATGGTTCTGTTAACAGTTTTGTGTAATGGATAGGGTTATTTTGTACCACGATATTATTAGCTAAAAATATTTAATGCATTCACGCATATAAACTAAATTTACTCTTTCATAATAAGCGAGTATACAAAATATAACGGCTAATGCTGGCGATTGAATTGGTAATTATCTTAGGCTACATTACTTGTGGTTCATCTGCCTGACTAAAAACCGGGAGGAATAGTCACCTCTCAACAGTGGCGTCTTTTGGGGGTAGGCAGAGTAGGCAACGCCTACTTGCCTTAGTAGAACCAAAATTATTTAAAAAGTAGCAATATATATATAGTTAATTTATTTAATATAAATATATATATATATAATAATAATATTATTATATTAATTATAATATATATATGAATAATTATAAATTTAATAATATTATATATATATATAATTTAATATCTATATATTATTAGATATATATATATATAAATATATAGTATATATTATATATATATATAAAATATATAGTATATATAGTATAGTAAAAACCTTATATAATATATATATATAATATATAATAAATATATATATTTATAAATATATTAAATTAATATATATATATAATTAATATATAGATATATATATTATTATTAATATTATAATTATAAAATTTGATTCTTCGATTACGGCTACTTAAGATTACCGTATTACAATTTCTACTCGAATCTCTATTTTAAAAAGTCGTCTAGATCGGTGAAAATTGTTCTTATATATCCGAAGTCATAAAAATAGTCCTTATTACTCTGAGGCTAAGGCCAAACTGTGGTGTTTCACTAACGAGTCGGTAAGCTACATTTTTATATAATAATCTCCCAATTTAAATGCATATACTATGAATAAAAATATTATTAAATAACATAAAAAATAATTAACTAATAATTTATGCTAACTTGATCATCCTTTATTTAATTATTTAATTCGTAATTGCATGTTAAAAATTATTGACTGCAAAAACAGAGTCTTAAAAAACGCGTTTGAGAGTCACGCCATCGACTCTCCTTCGAGCGTATTGATCACCAGCCTACCTCAGACAGCAGTAGTATACCGTTAATGTAATATCATAATAATTTGAAGTAGGATTGTGGGAATTTTAGTTAGTAATTATACGATTTTCATATTATTTGTATATTATATCTTATATTATAAACCCAAATTTTGGTTGTTTTAATAAAATTCGTCTGTAGTTATATATATACTGGATAGATTAGGAAACGTTCATTTATAGATTCATTAATAAAATTTAATAATCTTTTCGAGGTGTAGGCCATTACACACTGAAATTCAATGTTAGAAAAATGTGAACATCATCATTCTCTTACATTGTCGCTAAAATATATATACGAGTAATAATATATTAATTAATATAATAATATATATTATATTAATATTATACTAATATTATATTATTTATATATAATTATATATTATATAACATTACTATATATATATACGCGAAAAAATATATAAAAAAAAAAATAATAAGTATAAAATTATATATTTAAATATATGTCATTGTCATAAATATATATAATATATTTTCTATATGAAATATATATATATATTAATGTATACTATATATATAATTAATTATATCAATAGGTATATATTTTTATTCGTGATATATCTACTTGCCTATTATTATGTTCGTATTTTATATATAAAAATATATATATATTATATAAAAAAATATATATTCAAATATATTTTATATATATACTAGTAAAAAGAAAATACACCAAAATCATAATAATATAATATATAAATAGAATATATATAATAAAAAATATTATAAAATTCTTTAATTAGATAATAAAGACGTCGAGTATTAGTATTAAATATATATATTATAATACTATATATATATAATTTATATAAAATATTACTAAAAATAAAAGCAAATTGGTTATAAACCTAATTTTATGTACTATTATAATTAATGTATATATATATATTTTCTATATTAATATAAAATAACAAGTTTAAATATATATATATAAAAATATATATATATAATATATATATATTATATATATATAATATTATAATATATATATATATAATATATATATATATATATATATAATATATTATATAATATTATATTAATCTATTTGCTTTTGCCTACTCAAGAATTAGAGACGCACGCAGCCGCTCACTGCCTTCAAGTCATGTGCCATTTCGTAATTATTCTTTAAATCAGAGCAAACTTCCTTTCAGACTAACAAAACATCAGTCACTGCATCGCATCGAGACTAGATACTGAACTTGTCTATGGGCCTAAGATTATAAAAAAATAGTGGTAATTACCAAGTTGGCAACGTCGCACACATATACCTTTTTTATGTTATAGTGTATTTAATTTTAAACATGTTAAATAACTATATAAAAAACTTCCTTTTAACTGTACTTATCCCGTTCTCAGAGGGTAACCTGGGGACTTACAAGAAATTAACTGAATTTTTAAGGCCAGGCTTTCTCAAGCCTGATCTACCTACGTAAGTTCCATAGCCGAATTAATGCGTGTTTCTTGCTTCAAGATATGAATAAACTCAGACTGCTACGCGTAGGATTGAACCAGCATCCTCTCGTATGAGAGTCGGCGAGTCAACCTCCTACGCCTACTGAAATGGTAAATGGTACTATATTATAATATAATATATATTATATATTAATATATATAATATATATTATTATTATAATAACTAATAAGTATGTATATATAATATAATATAATATATAATATATATAAGCTATATATATATATATATATATATATATAATATATAGTTATAATCATACTATTATCATTATATTATATATTATATATATATCTAATATATATATATTAAGATCTATATTAAGTAATTAGTGTGTGAATAAATATATATTATATATATTCTTATTATTATCAGTATTATATAATATAAGATTATATATAATATATAATATATAATATTACAGTATATATTATTGTTCTCTACTAATTAATGGTAATTTCGACTTTGTGTGCATATTCTCTAATTGGCTTTTCTTTCGTTCATGACACCACCTTACCCCATCTTGGCAAAGAGGTAAGATAAAGATATATATATTATATATATATATTATATTATAAATATATATTATAATTATATATAATATATATATTATATAATATATAATATATAATAAGTATAGATGAATATAAGAATATTAGTTAAAATGTCAACACTTTTTATTTTATTACCGGATCTCTCTCTCTCTCTCCTCTTTCTCTCTCTCTCATCTCTCCCCTCCTCTCTCTCTCTTCTCTCTCTCCTCGCCTCTCTCTATATATAATATATATATATAATATATATATATATATATATATATTTATATATCCTAAATATATAATATTATAATGTAATATAAGTATAAAATATAGTATATTATGTATTATATATCATATATATATATATATATATATATATATATTATTATATATTATATATATATATATAATATAATATTATATATATATATATAATATAGTATAATAAGTTAATCATATTATAAATATATATACATATAATATATATATATATATTTAAAAACTACTTAAACGTTGGAAATTTACTTATAAGAAAAGCCTTTGGAATAAAAAATAGTTTATTAATAAAACATATGGACACTTATAAAAAATATAATAAACCCATTATTTTTCAAAGATAAAATAACCCCTGTAAGAGGAATGGAGAACTAGCTTTCACCTCGAACACGCGAGGCCTCTTCACGTAATGAGGAAAAACTTCAAATAAATTCTGGAATAAAAAAAAAATTTTTACTCAATTTAGTTTCCTGTTATTTGATACATTTTGAATTATTATATTTGATGCTTTTAAATATTCGTTGATGATGAAATCTATTTTCACTTCACCAGGAATTTTGTTGAATTTATCAATATTGTAGATACAAAACGACTCCATTATTTTTCGATGACTTGTGTGACTGATATTAATGACAGGATTGACATTATCTATATTTACCAGATGATTGAAGGTGCGTCTATGAAAAGTTAAGGCTGAGCTGGCACTATCTTTATTAAGATCATTTTTATGCTGGTATTTCCTCCTCTGCAAATCGACGGACCCCCCGATATAGGTAAGGTTACAAGTACTACAAGGAATATGATAAATACAACTATGGGAAAGGTTCATTTTTGTCTTTGTTGTTTAAAATATTTTTCAGAATAATGTTATTAGATTATATCAAATTGATTTTTTTTGGTAAAATTTTCTTCACCGAATGTATCGGTATATGTGGAGTGGGCAAAAAAGGAAATGCTTTTATCTTTATTTGAAGTAACGTTGTAATATTTATTTTTCGCTTTTTGAGAGCTTTCTGTAATAAAACATTTCCGATAATAAAGATTTGAAGGTTTATAAATAACTTATATTCGTCAGACAAATAACGGGGGACACAATCCGAAAGCAACGGAGGAAGACAACATACAGATTGCAAGATTAGTGTTTTCGGGGGAGACTTAAGACAACCAATGATGTAATAACAAAAGCACAGTCGGTTTTTCCTTTATTCTTGGTACTGTATAGAAATTAACTATTATGCCAATGACTAAATATCATAGAAACGGCATGGAGGTAATTTGAAGTGCGTCAACTGAAATTGTTATATGGTAGGGTGAATGGAATTATGTGATTAAGAACACCAGGCATTATTGTTAGAGACAAAGAAACACACACATCATCCACGTATTCTGACCATAACTATTGTTTGATCAAAGATGGAAGAATAGTAAAATTCTATCTAACTCCATAAAAATGTTGCTGAGCATGTGAGATAATGGAAAACCCATACTCAGCCCTGAAATTTGTCTATAGAAATTGCCATTAAACTGAAAAAAGTTATGTTAATGAAAGGGCCTCAGATATATTAAACAAAATTCGAAAGAAAAAGAAAGATTAAATGGGTTTCATTTATATATGCTCAAGTTAAATCTAAGGTATAATTGGAACGACCGACGTCAAAAGGAGAATACACAAAACTATCTTAATGTTTGAGGATTTTTCTTCTGGTTTCTACTGAATAATAATCCTCTGATTTTTAAATGAGTCAATGGAAATATGCCAATCATGGGGTTTTAAATTGTTGTGAATCCAGCAAAAGTTTGTATGTCATACTATTTACATTCGAAATGATGGGTCGTAGGGGATGATTTTCCTTATGCAGTTTAGGAAAACCATAAAATTACAAAGGAGAGTTCATGTAAGCCTTCAAAGCCGGAATAATTTGCTTATGCTGATTACAAATATTGTTAAGTGACGTGTTAAATTGATTCTACGAAGTTTTGAACGGATCTTTGTTTAAAGGAATATATATATATACTGTTAACATTCAAAATATCGTAGCACTTCTCTAAATACGTCGTCTCATCCAAGATTGCAATTTGATCACCCTTATCAGATTTTGAAATAACTATATGGTGACTTTTTAACTTATTTATCGCATGGTAAAAAATTAATGGATATGAGTTACACTTCAAAGATTCAGAAATATTAAATAATAAGATGCTCTTCAATAAATCTGTACTTATACGAACAACTTTAGTGTTTTTCTCCCAACTATTGAACTAGTCTAAAAACTGCATCCAGGGATCAGGATTGTCCATGGAGAACGACAAACCGAAACCCAGTAATATACATTCATACTTATCAATTGAATAACTTGAGAGATTGACAATTATTCCCGGATTCGACATCATACACCATATACTATTATCAAAAATGAGTGTAAATTTGCCTTCTAATTGATACTTTTTCCTATTTGTTTTCGTATGCATCGCAAGATGTGCTAAATCGACCAACTCAGTGAAACGCTGCAAATTATTTGGAAAAACCTCAAGCCAATGTGTTTGAAAACTTTTAAAGCACTGATATGTCTTTCTAAAAGTAGATTTAATTTCTTGCTTTATACACTTTGCCTTTTTCCACCAATAGGCACGTATACAAATCGGGAAACAGAAAATGATTAACACTTTTGAGGGACAACAAAGTATGGGGGATGATCAAATTGGAAAGACATTTCCTGATGAAGTTTAGTTGCACTTTTTTTTAATATTTGCTATTATAAGCTTATGTTGATACGCGTAGAACTTTTTACGCAAGGGACGATCTAATCCAAGATAGACGAGAAGCATATTGTATTTTATAAAAACTACTTTAACGTAGTGTGATATTTACTTATAAGAAAAGCCCTTGGATATATAAAAATAGTTTATTAACAAAACATATGGACACTTATAAAATAATAAACACTTTATTTTACAAAGATAAAATAACCCCTGTAAGAGGGGGGGGGAACAAGCTTTCACCTCGAACACGCGAGGCCTCTTCAGGTTATGAGGAAAAATTACAAATGAAATATTGGAATAAAATTTTTTATTTTAGTTGGTCTTTTATTTTGTTCATTATGCACCTTTATTCTCAACTCTGCCAAACTCACATTTATGTCCTTAAGACATTCATTGAGGATTGAAATTATCAATATTGTAGATACAAAACGACTCCATAATTTTTCGATGACTTGTGTGACTGATATTAGTGACATGATTGATACTATTTATATTGATCTGATGATTGAAGGTGCGTCTATGAAAAGTTAAGGCTGAGTTGGTACTATCTATATTAAGATCATTTGTATGTTGGTATTTCCTCCTCTGCAAATCGACGGACTCCCCGATATAGGTAAGGTTACAAGTACTACAAGGAATATGATAAATACAACTTTGGGAAAGGTTCTTTTTATCTTTAGGTGGCTTTAAAATATTTTTCAGAATAATGTTATTAGATTGTATCAGATTGATATTTTTTGGTAAAATTTGTTTCACCGAATGTATCGGTATATGCGGAGTGGGCAAAAAGGAAATGCTTTTATCTTTAGTAGGAGTAACGTTGTAATATTTATTTTTCGCTTTTTTGAGAGCTTTCGTAATAAAACAATCCGGATAATATAAAGATTTGAAGGTGTTATAAATAAACTTAATTTCATCAGACAAAAATAACGGGGAACAAATCCGGAAAGCACGGAGGAAGAGGGCAGACAGGATTGCAGATTTAGTGTTAGGGGGGTGATTAGACAACCAATGGATGTAATTAGGAGCAGAAGTCGGTTTTCTATATACTTTGTACTGTAAGACATTACTATTGTTCCAAATGACTAAGGTATCAAGAATTGGAGTTGGTGGGGAGTTCGTGGGTGAAGGATATGGAGGGGTGTATGTTGTTAATGAAATTAAGGATATTGTTGAAGTCCGTATGTAGGGGAATTGATACAAAAACACCATCGACGTATCTGACCCATAGACTATTGTTGAGCAAAGGATGGGGAAGGATATGGTAAAATTCTATTAACTCCATGAAAATGTTGCTGAGTATGGGAGATAATGGAGAACCCATATTCAGCTCTGAGATTTGTCTATAGAAATTGCCATTAAACTGAAAAAAAGTTATGTTGTAATGATAGGTTTATTAACTTTTAATAAATTGAAAGGAAAAGAAAGATTGAAATGGGTTTCATTTATATATTGCTAAAGTAAATCTAAGGTATAGGGAACGGGCACCGATGTGAAAAGTGAGATACCACAAACTTCTTATGTGTTTGAGGATTCTGCTTTCTGGTTCTATGAATAAAATCATCTGAATTTTTTAAATGAGAAGTGGAAATATTGCCAATAAGGGGTTTTAATTCTTGTCTTTCTAAAAGTAAATTTAATTTCTTGCTTTATAGACTTTGTTCTTTCCACCAATATACACTTATACAAATCGGGAAACGGAGATTGATTAACACTTTTGAGGGAGGGGGTAGCAAAGTACGGAGGATGATCAAATTGGAAAGACATTTCCTGATGAAGTTTAGTTGCACTTTTTTAATATTTGCTATTATAAGCATATGTTGATACGCATAGAACTTTTTACGTAGGGGACGATCTAATCCAAGATAGACGGGCTGCATATTGTATATCTAAAAAACTACTTTAACGTAGTGTGATATTTACTTATAAGAAAAGCCCATGAATATGTAAAAAAGTTTATTAACAAAACATATGGACACTATAAAATAATAAACACTTTATTTTACAAAGATAAAATAACCCCTGTAAGAGGGGGGAACTAGCTTTCACCTCGAACACGCGAGGCCTCTTCAGGTTATGAGGAAGAATTACAAATGAAATATTGGAATAAAATTTTTATTTTAGTTGGTCTTTTATTTTGTTCATTGTACTGTAGAAATATTTTGATGTTTTTAAATATTCGTTGAGGATGAAATCTATTTTCACTTCACCAGGAATTTTATTGAAATTATCAATATTGTAAATACAAAACGACTCCATAATTTTCCGATGACTTGTGCAACTGATATTAGTGACAGGATTGATGCTATTTATATTGATCTGATGATTAAAAGTGCGTCTATGAAAAGTTAAGGCTGAATTGGTACTATCTATATTAAGATCATTTTTATGTTGGTATTTCCTCCTCTGCAAATCGACGGACTCCCCGATATAAGTAAGGTTACAAGTACTACAAGGAATATGATAAATACAACTTTGGGAGAGGTTCTTTTTATCTTTAGGTGGCTTTAAAATATTTTTCAGAATAATGTTATTAGATTGTATCAGATTGATATTTTTTGGTAAAATTTGCTTCACCGAATGTATCGGTATATGTGGAGTGGGCAAAAAGGAAATGCTTTTATCTTTAGTAGGAGTAACGTTGTAATATTTATTTTTCGCTTTTTTTGAGAGCTGTCGTGATGAAATTAAGTTTATTTATAACACCATCAATTTATAACACCATCAAATCTTTATATTTTCCGGATTGTTTTATTACGAAAGCTCTCAAAAAAATGAAAAATAAATATAACAACGTTACTCCGGCTAAAGATAAAAGCATTTCCTTGTGACGAACTCCGCATATACCGATACATTCGGTGGAAACTAATTTTACCAAAAATATCCAATCTATACAATCAATACATTATTCGTGAAAACTATTTTTAAAGCCACCTAAAAGATAAAGAACTTTTCCCCAAAGTGTATTATCATATTCTTTAGACTTGTAACCTTACTTAACATCGGGGAGCCGTCTATTGCAGAAAAGAGATACCAAGCATAAAAAATGATCTTTAATATAGATGTACAATTCAGCCTTAACTGTATTCTAGACCACTTTTAATCGATGCAGATCAATCATAATAGCATCAATTCATGTCCTAATGGCAGTTGTACAAAGTCTCGAGAAAATTATGGAGTCGTTTTGCATTTCCAATATTTGGATAATTTCAATAAATTCCTTGTGAAGTGAAATAAGTTTCTTCGCTCAGCGAATATTTAAAAACATAAAAATATAATTCAGCATACAATAACAATAAAAGACCAACTAAATATATATTTTTTTCTAATATTTTCTATATATATCTCTCGATAGCTGTAAGAAGCCTCGCGTGTCGAGGTGAAGCCCTCCCCCCTCTCTTCATAGGGTCTATCTTATCTTTGTACAAATAAAGTGTCTAATATTTTATAGTGTTCCATAGTTTTGTTAAAACTTTTTTTTATATTCCAAGGGCTTTTCTGTATAGTAAATATCACTGCTACGTTAAAATATTTATATATATATTATATTATATATATATATATAATATATATATATATATAAATATATATATATATATATTTAATTATATATATATATATATTATATATATAATATATATATATATATAAATATATATATAAATATATATATATATATATTATATATATTATATATATATATATATATGTATATATATATATATATATATATATATATATATATATATATATATATATATAATATATATATAATATATATATATAATATATTATATATTTATATATATATATAATATATAATACATAATATATAATATGATTTGTATATTATAATTATATATTATATA
Organism: Trachelipus rathkii; assembly: GCA_015478945.1. Taxonomy (NCBI): domain Eukaryota; kingdom Metazoa; phylum Arthropoda; class Malacostraca; order Isopoda; family Trachelipodidae; genus Trachelipus; species Trachelipus rathkii. Next base: position 39,944 of record JABUQX010021593.1, read on the forward strand.
TTATATAATATATATATTAATATATATATATATTATATATATTATATTATATATATATAGTTATATATATTTAATCTTAATTGAGCAGATTCACCTCAGTCCTTAAATCATGTTCTATAGTTTGGACATTGAGCTACTGTAAGTGTTTCTGCTGATAAGCATATATATATATATATATATAATATATATATATATATAATATTAACTATAAATATATATATACTATATATAATATATATATATATATATATAATATATATATATATATTATATAATATATAAAATATATATAATATATTATTATTTTTATATCATCTGCCTTTTTTCCCCAAGATTGGAAGTAAGGTGCGCTACAAGATCAGAAAGAAAAAGCAGTCGAAAAGAAAGCCCACCTTACCGCCCCTCTGTCCATTAATTTCTCCGT
>JABUQX010021594.1:0-28413 GCA_015478945.1 Trachelipus rathkii
AACGTATGTCGCGCAGGTACTATTAAAAGAAAAACTATATCCAAGTTTCTTAGAAAGACAATCACTCATCAAGAAGATGTATTATCTGAATTTAGTATTTAATTTTCACAGGGAGTAATCCGCATGACGCAGTATCACTGCAAAGTAGAAGTAGATATAGTGCTTTTGTCTTGTCTAGAAATTTAGATAGCGGAGACTAGGCCTCCATTTAGGTAATCACCATATTAACATTCCCAATGGGCGCACCATATAAAATGTGAAGCTTACACCACATACCTGGTGATAACTTTAATTTAAGGGAATGTTTCGACATTATCTGCACACGAGTTTAAAGAACAGTTTCCTATCTATCCTAGGAACCGCACACTTTCAATGCCTCATAACGTGATTTCAAGAGAGTCCTGTTACATCATCTTAATGCCATAAAGATTGATATTAGCTGATTGACATACACTGGAGTTTTGGTTAGTTCATGTGGAGTAGAGGAACTCAGCGTCATTAACATAGTCAGGATTGAGTATGATAAAAAGTTATGGAATATTTGATCTAGATAGATTAATTTGGCATGTCCACTTTGAAGTATTTGCTGATAAATATTTCAGTCGCACACACTATTGCCCATTGGCAGCTAATTATTTGTCTTATTAGAAACACGTACACGAAAAGTTTTTTCAAGTGATGGTTGGTCCTGCTGAGTTTGATTAAAATTCAGTATAATAGTTCCCCTCATGAATGTGAAAAATTTGGCTTGTGCGGCGCCATGTTAGATAGTCAAAGTTGCTTTTTACATACTTTACCATTTGTATTGCCTCTGAACTATTTCATTCTTTTTACCCAACCACCTGATAAACTGTGGTGTCAGTTTGACGTCCAACCACTGGTCGTTAAAGTTAGTTTTGTTTGAAGATTTTTATCAAATAAATAATAAATACTTCAACTGCACAAAAATCCAAATCACTTCGTCTCACCTTATCAACAAGAAGGAAAACACCGTGAAAAAAGTATAGAAGTCCTTTGAAAAGAGAGAAAGATTAATCTGTACAGATTAGTCATAAGTTTATTATTTTAAGTGCTAAAACCAATCCATGCTAACACAGTATTACCACCTGCAAGATCAAAAAGGGACTGAATTGTGGGAACATACCTTACTAAGAACAGAAGAGAAGCGGGATTAGTAGGTATAATAGTTGAGACTAAAAATAGAAATAGAAAACAGGCTAGAAGGTAGGTAATTTCATGGTATATGTCATGGGTCCCGGCCCAACCTTCTCATATCACTTATCAAATAACATCTCTTATTCCACCAATTATACAGTCAGGAAAAAAAAAATATATCAATAAATTTGCAACTTTTTGGTTAGTTATTCATTCTTCAATATTTTGAAATTTTTAAAATTCCCTGACTTTTTTGGGAATTTCAGGGAATTTGCCCTGACTTTCAGCATATTTTCTTGTAAACGTGTTTCCCAGACTCCCTGACCTAATATAATAATTTTTGCACCTGACTGATCCGCTCGACCTTTCCCTGACTTTACCAGAAAGTGTTGAACCTAGGATATTGGCGGATATATCGATAAAAATTTCTTTCGATAATTTTGTTTACGATTATCAACAATTTCCTGAAACTCATAGTTTATATTTTATCCAGAAATTTGTATAAACCAAACTGTAAGTTAATTAAATAAAATGATAAAAAAGGATTTGTTAAATAAAATAGACATAAGATAGATATAAAAAATAATAAATAATGCTCTAATATATATAGATAGTATATATATAGTAGGTATAGAGCTAATATATAATATATTATAATATAGTATTATTATAATATAATATATTGACGTATTAAGCTCGAAACAGGGGTTATTTGAGGGGGACTTAATACAGTATATATAATTATATATATATGATATATCATTTATAGGTTTTATTAGACTAATAGTCACTACTCACATAATAAATTTATAATACGAGGAGGAAGAGAGGAGTGGAGAGGAGAAGAGAGAGAATGATGGTTATGAGGCGCCCAGGTTGTCGAATTGTTGATTATATATTTTTGTCTCTTTATGCTCCATCTAATAAGATACTTTTTACGACAAACTCTGATTTTAGATGCTGAGGTGATGTATGTGAAAGTACACTACGCGCCTCTTTCCGCGTACTATAACGTCATATTAGGTTTCCGTTCTTGACGATTCTTCTAAGTTAGTGATGATCTGCGATGTTTGATTTCTATTACGTCTCTCGAGTGTCTAAGCCTTCACTGGGGTGTAAATTCGTGTAGTGTGGTGATGTTGAACTTTACCGCTTATCCTCTCGAGGTAGAGTGTTGATGGCTGATTATAGTGAGTGAGGCTACCTTATGCTAACGGCATGTGGGGTGTAATTATATCGTTTATTTAGCATATTGTTGGGCATTACTTAGTCTAGTTAATGGTACGCGGTTTAAGTGTGCCTCTGCCGGATGGTACTAAGGCGGCCTCGATACATGTTATCAAGATGTTATAATTGTACGTAAGCTCGCGTGATCTAGTGGGCCCGAATAGTCCTACTCATCACGCAGGATTTTCCTCGTTGCGTACTTCAATGACTTGGTGATATTGCTGAATTCATGACTTGAATTGTATGGCTGTGTAATTTTAGGTTATTGATAGTATTTATTAATTATTTAAATCATATGGTATATATTCATCAGTATGTATATCGTGTATACGGTATTATCCGGTGTATATAAAATGTCCCGTACTACTAACGTTATACTGTAATGTTTTATATATATGATTACTATAATCATCGGCGCCAATAGGGGGCTCGATGCCGACGGTGGAACTCTGATGGGGGACGTTTTCCATTACCCCGTAGGAGGGCGGAGAACCCCGCGACGACCCAAGGAAGTACCAACAGGAGCGGGGTTCGGGACCGCTCCGGAGGAGGAAATAGTCCTCCTTGCCGTATTCCCGGAAGTGTCCGAAAGAGACCCGACTCCTGCCATCGGAGCGGTCTACCTTTGGGGTACGCATTAGTTTATAAAACATTCTTTTTTTTTTTAAAAAAACTATGTTCACTTTTAGCAAAGAGGGCAGAGTCGGGGTCTCTCGGCCTTCCGGGAAGCGACGGGGGTCTTTTCCCCCCCTCCGGGGAAGGTCTTCCGTGAACCCCCGCTCTTTTGGTAGTTTTTGGTGTCGCGGGGTTCCTCCGCCCCTCCCTGCGGGGGTATGCGAAAACGTCCCCCAGCTGTTCCCCGTCGCGTCGGCCCCTATTGGGCCGTGGATTATATATAGTATGAATATATATATCATTAGTACTATATATTATTATTTAGGTGATATTAATTATGAATTATATATATTTATATTCTCGAATAAAATGGCATGACGTCACAGTATTACGTTGAACGCGGAAATCCTTGACGTGTTAGTCTGAGTATGACGTCACGCGGAGTTTGCATATAAATTTCTACTTTCACGTTATCACGTACAAAAGTATATGATACTAGTTACTAACTTATGGTACCTACTTAATATTATATATATAGTGTGACTTTATATATATATTATATATGTATACTTTAGTAATTTCTTTATAATTATAATTATCGTACTAGGTATCGAATTATGACTATTATGATAGTTAGCGGATGTGGCCGATATTTCGGGTAGTATTCGGTATTCGGCCTATTCGGCCCCAAATGCTAGCAGTGAGTTCTCGTGATACGAGTTTTACTGTCTTTTTGCTGGGAAGCGGCCTTATTCGGGGGCCTGAATATTGACGCTTTGATAAAAACAACTCAATTCTGTCGTCAACATATAGGGGAAAGGTTATTTCATTTAAACATTGAAATTTTTAGAAACTTATTCTTCCCAAAAAATAAAATAAAAGCCAAATTTTGTAGCCATATGGCGAAAACTTCCTGTCATTCTGTGTACAATCCTACTAAGGACCTTTGACAGTTTTTTCAATATTCTAAATAAATAGAATTCATCAGTGATGTGGGGGATAATCGTACTCACACATAGGTAGGGCTGGTTATAAGGAGAGTGGCTTGCTAGGGTGCAATTTCAGTCTTTATTCACATGTGTTGCGAAACATGTCTAATATCAACAGATTTCAAGTGGATTATTGTCAGATGCTCTGCTTAAAGATATCTCTCTTCACTCGTACTTGCAGCATGATCCTCTCAGGTTTCACATTCAGATAACGGCCGCAGCCTCGCAAGACTTTAAACTTTTACTGCTGCAGGGGGCTGCAATGTGTCAAACAGCAGTCACTCTTAATTCAAGAACGCTTTTCTACACGCTTGAACACGAACTTATTCAGATCACTCGTGCTTCAAAAGATGTATTGAACAAAAAGTTATCCCCTTATCCATATACGGGCTGCTTGATGCCCAATCAGAGAAAAATGTTGACTGATTATTTTCAGTGGCAAAATATAATATCCTTTCCTTGAGCCCATTTGTAACAACATTCACTTAAAGAAGAGGAACTAGCAGGGAACTACAGTGATTGTAAAACCAGTCGCCAATGTGATCCCCTTCCATTATTTAGCAATTGATAATCTATTTTTTAAATAGGCAATAAAGCACGCTTAGTTAGAGAATAATATACACTCGTTGATAAGAGCTAAGACCAGAATATCAGTAGAAAGCTTTCGTAAGTTGTCTGATGTGATAAACTCTATTGTGTCGCTAGCTCATTTTCTATAGATAATCTGCCTCCTCAAGCTAATTTTTTCAACATGATCAGATGAATTCAGTAATAGAAATGATGGTCGTTGAGTAGCCATTTAGAGAAGGAATGCCATGAGAAAATTTAGCTTCCTGGACTCTTCTGCTGACGATGGATTTAGGTAGTGGGGAAAGTGAGCTGAAGAGTATCCAAATTTTCTTACTTCTTTAATGTGATTGTTTTAAGAAAGCAAATTGTGGCATCAAAAGTCGTCATTATCAGATATTAAAGAAAGTGAGATGTGAATAAAGAAAGTCTCATTTCTTCTGTACAATGTTGTAGATTTATTTGATACAATAAAAGTTAACAAGGATAACATACGGAGATTACATTCTCAAGAAAATTAAGAGCATTAACTTGGTGTGATAAGGTTCTCGTCCTAAAATTTAGAACCAAGTGAAGACTAAATTTGATATATTTATGTCTCGCTTACCTAAATTGGTGGAAAAAACACTGGAAATAGTTTATGAATTTATGAATTTAAAAAACTAGCAATAAAATTACCTTTCAGCTCCACCGTCCAATATTCGATCGGACAGTGAATAAATGTTAATAATTTTTAGAAACAGGAAATGAAATATTTATAGAAGCCACAAGTAAATGTAAAGGTTATCCACCGTGATAAATGGTTAGAACTGCTAATATGTTGTATCATTTTAAACACTTAGAGGTCTAATTCAAATGAAGTTTTAGTTTAATATCTTTAACTTACGAAATACTTTTTTTCAAATTTTCATTAATTAATTATTTAATATGTAAATGGTTTTCTACAAGGTAAGAAATTATGTTATTTACTTTGATTTATATTACTGTTATAAACACTGATAACATGAAATATTCTTGGAGGGGTTCTCACAATTGATTTAATTGGTGGTTGCTGAATTCCAAATATTGTTTTATTAATGCGTTTTTTGATAATCCACATGCGCATGTTGAAAGCAAAATTATTATACACTAAGATTTGTAAAAATTTAATTGATTTATTTACCTGTTCAAGAGCGTCTTAGGTTACACAATTATTGGGATACTATATTATATAATTTAATTAACTATATATTATAATTATTAATACACATATATAGATTATATATGCTAATATATAATATAATGTTATAAATAATTGTCTAAGAACGAATATACCTAAGTATGTATAAGAATATAATAAAATATAATAGGTAATAGTTGCCAATGTTACCCTATAATATATACTTATATATATATATTATATATATTGATCATATGTTAGGGAGAGAACAAATCGCAATGATATGATACCTGTCTTTGATAGATATATATTAAACAATAATTTACAACTATGAATAAAGAGCTTAAGTATGGGACAACAATGAATGTAATAGAAGGAATGGGCTGTTAGGTATAATGTTAACATACCTATCTGCGCATGGTAGTACTACTTTCTCTTTGTGGTAGAACGATCTTAGCCTGTGACATAGCGTCTGGAAATACTCCTCATCAAGCTCCAACAATTTTAGGTCGGCCATGATAGTCGCTATCCCAACTTGTAACCTGGTCACTCTTCATGAAACTTAGATCTTGAATGGAAAGACGTCACCCCTCGTTTCATTCACTAAACATCGCTAGAGTTATCCTGCAAATTTTACTGTAGGTCGAGAAATGTATAGATTTAGTGAAATTTATTACTCATTTCTACATAACCATTGAGAAATTCGGAAAACTGTTAGCAGTCCTGGTACAAAATGTTAGTGGTCTCTCGGCTTTCCTGATATCCTAGAAAATTTCTGTGCTTACCATCTAGAAGTAAGTATTCAACGCTCTTGCTGCCATAACACAGTCATTATCAGTTGTAGCAAAAGGCAGCATCACGGAGGAGCTTTTTTCTTCTCGTCGCCATCAAATATCCAAGCTTTTTTCTTCTCGTCACTCAGGACCAGGAATTTACGTTCGAGCATACATCCTCCACGCGGCATCGTGTCATTCTCACATGCATCGCTCCTCGTACCTTGCACAAAATTGTTCATGACAAACCAAGTTTTATGTAGCTAGTGGAGGTGAGATTGATTATTGATTTTCTCTCCTGTATTAAGGGGTGGAGTATCACGTAACGATTTCCTGTCACTGGATGCAAAGGTTTCCTTCGAGTTGGCCATGTCTCTCTTTATGGTCCAGTGCCTTATGCAGCATCCGGCAGTCAAGATTATCCCAATTCCCCATGGGCACAGTGAGCAAGGTAATTGTGGTGACACCTAGCTCCTGACCCGAGTAGGGCTCTTAGGAGAATCGTTTTACATTTTGAGGTCGACGGCATATTTTTTACCATGCCATGTACCTGAGTGATTGTAGGCTCTCGCCAAACTGTCTCCTCGCATTTTTGCATACTCGCTCTTCTCAATCCGTTACCGACGTACCCTACTGGAACCGAAAACGTCAAACCTGTTGCCGTTGTGTAATCAACACACACTTTTTAAAACTGCCTTAGGAATGGTCAATAAAAGTCGCTCACACTCACACATGCATTGTTGCTTGGAAGTCCTCATAGCGAGTAGTAGGATGCAACTATTCATGGCAATTCACAACAAGTGTTTACGGGATCTTGACTGAAGGGGAGGGGCCTCCGCAGCTCTGCTTCTCGTGTTTGTCGATCAAGAAATGTTACTCTTTGTGCCCACTAGAGCTCAGTAGTCAGATTTTTCTATATTGCAACACTTGGGAAGCCAAAAACAGCTTGCAGCGCACAACTTTGCAGAATACAAAACTCTCATACAAGATCGATCAGTTCACCCTGGGTGAACAATGACGGACCCTCCGACTGTATTTCAGATGGATGTTAGACATCTATCCAGGTATTGGATCTATTACGTGTATAGGAGATAGCGTATTAAAGTTACCACATTCTTCCCGAATATCGATCAATGACAAAAAGTCATTTAGATTTACTGATAGATATATTCGCTACTGAATATAGGGTACACGGCAACGCTCGTGCACATTTAAAATTTGGTTCCAAGGCCATAGTGAGGAACCTCTTATCCCCTCTCATTTATTAACAGGGCATAAATATAACGTGAGTTAGATTAGTGATTACTTGACATAATCGTTAGAAATATGTAATTATTATGGAAAATCAGCACTCCGAATTATACTATATAAATATATCTGCCCTACATTAAACATTGAGTCCATCAAGAATAAATACTACAATTTCTGACACTTTTTATTGTTTTATGTTACCAGGGTGTGGTAGTTCTTTTATTTTTTCCCTAAATGGATGACCGAACTTTGAAATAAAAACTATTCGGGGAAAATAGCGAAGTAATATATTCGGCCGACAGTATTCCGGGTATTCGGCGAATAGCGTGTTATAGCCGCAAGGTGATTAACGCGCTCTTCAGAGTATTCGTCTTTTTCACTCGATTGCGCTACTGATCCCCCTCAAACTTATAGCTATTAGTACTATTACTAGTAATATAACTAGTAACCTAGATCTATTATTATTAAGCTTATACTAGTTTAAAATACACTAGTTATATATTAATATAAAAAATATAATACCCTTCCTAAAACCAAATCGAGATACTTATCATCATTATATAAATTTTTTCTATATCAACATTTTCCGTATTTCACCTTCTACTACTATACTGATGCTTGCTTAAATTATTTTTTTATTTATATTGACGTACATAGTTTTCTTAAATCAAAATAAATAAGTTGCATAACGGGATAGAAACAATTATAATTCATTTCGCATAAATTCGAAATAAACTATCGAATAGCTATCGATTTGAGATATAGAATACTTGCATTGGTCGACAGTCATGAGCGTCATCTTCAAATCCCTACTTTACGAACGTAAATAAAAGGCAAAAAATAAGCTTACATTTTATACCTACGGGCATTAGTTTTTCTCTATTTTTATATTTTGAAAACACCTATAGTCTATGTTCCTTTAGGTTCGGGGTAATGGAAAAGCACAGTTCTGCATCTGCACATAGAAATTTTTTACGATTACCAATTTCTGTAGGAATTAAAAGTTTATAGTTTTTAATAATGTAAGTTACGTAAAGTTTATTCACCTCGGCTAAAACTATTAACCATAATCAGAACCCATTAAGAAACAGACTAACATGGCACAAAAGCAAAACTTATACATAACTACTGAAATTATTTAAACTGGGTATAGCGAATGATTTACCTAAAAAATATATTTTTGTTATAACGTTATAGGTACGTTATGTTAATTTGTTAAATATCATTTCAATATTATATGAGAGGCAGTTAATCTATATGACATTTATATATGTTAAGTACTTAATAACTAAAAGAAATATCTATTAATACAGATTGTTAAACTAAGTGGAGCAAGAAAAATAACAAGCAAATAAAATCAAAATTATAAAATAAAGTTATTCAATAAAATGGAAAATAATAATTGCCATATAAAAATATTTTCTCATTGTTGCGTATTTTGTTACGTTTCATTTGAAGAATGAGTAGTGAGTACCTATAGTGTTTAATATTAGACTTTGGTGCCGAGCCACTTCTACTTAAGAGTTTCGCATATAGTTAACGCGTCCGCAATTTAATGAAAGCTAGAAGAATGCGAAGAATTTTGGAGAAGAGGGGGTGGGGTATGTTTCATATTTAAATAATATTCTACCTTCACAAACCTTGTTATATAAATCTATTATCTCCACAGAGTAACAATTTAATAATATATATATATGTATACGCTCTATATATAATATAGAGTGAAATATGTATACTCATGTATCTGATAGAACGCTGTAATCTGATTTCTCATTGGATATATATATATAAGAGAAATAATGATAGTGCATTAAGGTTAATTGGTCATATGATTTAGACTCTACTGATACTCTGGTTAATACCATAATATAAATTATATTATATTCCATGATATTTTTATAGATAATATAATATCATATTATTGTTAGTATATAGCTAATACTAACAAAGTAGAGATGGTATCATAGTGAAAAATATGATTCAGACCCGGTTAAATTATAATATTCGTAGAAGTTTTAGGCTATATAGCTATGAGTATTGATATAATCTAAGATATTTATTACTAATATTATTGATACATATACAGGATATATTAATAGTAATGAGGGTAGTATTAATAAATAATATTAGAATATAATAATGAGTCAATATATTATATATATTTAGGTCTATCTTTTAAATTCATTATAGCTAATATATATATAGGCTACTATGTATAGTATATATATATATATATATATATATATATATATAATAATATTATAGTTATATATAGTATATATATATATATATTATTATGAATATGGCTCTGAAACTATTCAAATGTCGAGTTTTATACGGTTCTTAAACATAGATATTGACATCAATATTGTGTTGTTAGACGAATGCTTGCTAACTCACTACCGCACCAGCACCGGCCCAGGCACCGTATCATTTATGATCTGCACATGAATACTCTCAGGAGCATCTGAACAATTTTCTGTGCCATCCATCCTCCATCTTTTTTCTGCTACGTCACCTCTTAGGTTTTCTCTCTGCTCGCTCAGTGGCTCCGGACATGAGGTTCAACTCAGGCTCTGGACCAATCTTACTCTAGATTCGACATTCATGTCCATCCTCAAGTCTTTTCGGTCATTATCCTTTCGTCTATTTACAACGTGTCCTATCTGGTTGGGCACGCACTTCTACATGGGCCGTAAGCGGTGCTCTGGAAGAACTCTTAACTCGTACAAAAGCTTGACTCACACACCTTAGTTATGGTAGGTTTGTGGATTATGGGTTACCAAGTTTGAGGGGATACTATGTCTCTAACACTCTCCTGAAGATGCGCGCGCTTCTGATTGGTTGGACTGACATTTACAACCCTCATTACTACTTAAGGCTCTTAGTATACGCAAAATAAAAGACTCCTCTCCAAGAGCACGTATTGAGATACCAAAGATGTAAATCGCTACACGTGGTGGTAGCAATAAGCTCTATAAAAATCGAATTGGAAAAGGATCATACTATGTCTAGTGATCATTAAAAACTACATTCCTAGATCAGTGAACAAAAACTACCGTTATTAGGGGGTTGAAAGCATCACTTGAAGCTTACAGGCCATAGGAAACACTCAGAAAAATGGATATCATAGACTCTCATATCAGCTGGTCTCTCATTCCGCCGAACTTTATCGATCTACGACATACCCTCCTCTATTACTCTTTTCTTAACACCACTCTCAAGTGTGCCAAAATCTTTAGGCGACTTATAGTTTAATAATGCCAAGTTGAATGGCCAATCTACAATGACTTTAGTGACTCTATATTCCTGTCCTTTTTTAGTGTGAAAACTTTCAGATTAGCCTACCGAAATGGACTGATTCTCGTTATGACTCCTTTAGTAATATGCTGTCATCGCAGGTCTTGGAACCACATCATTTGTTCCCGTCAAGCCTTTGGAATTTAACACCTGAAATGTTGCAATAATGTTGAGATCCCCTTGTTTTCCTTTAAGGGAATAAATAAGAGGATTGACATCTCGCTCTTACTACTTTGGTGTTCCCAGGATTCTGTTCATGATCAGTGCCAACTTTTTTTTGTACTTTACTTTCTTTCTTTTTTGTTTCATCAAACTACTGTCCATCTCCGTCATCACTGACGGACGTCTTCACTCCCATTATTATTTATTAACATTCAAATTAAAAGAATTTCACCCTTAATGTAGAAATAACTGATGCGTAGGAGGAGGGACGTATGGAGCAATCTGACCTCGTAGAATTTTCTCTGATACTGAGTAATTGGAGCAGAGAAATCGTGATTAGTTATCTCATAGTCATCAAAGAACACTAGGGTGGCTTTCATCTTTTTTATTGGCATATAAACTTCCTCACCAATCCAACGCGAAATGTCCTTCGCCGGAACATATATCAGAACATCTTTGTTCTGTTCTAAAGTATTCTCTTCCGCCTCCTATCTCTTCTGGGAAGAGCTCAATTTTTGGTTTCTTCTTCTCACAAAAATTACTTATACCAAGGCTGTTTTATAAGAGATTTAGGGTGTTTCAGGACGACTCCATTTCAGACCTCTCTTTAGACTCCAAGACTAGGTGCTTAGATATTTGGTCATACATAGTAGATCCATTCGTTCTGTTTATCTCTTACAGGTTACTGAAGAGTGAGGGTGGAATCTTGAGAATTTCTCCTTAGTCAACCACCACGCTTTTCGCGCGTAATCTCTCAATCCTTCTTTCTAGATAAGTCTACCTTCTTTATACAATCGCCATTATAACTGATTCTGTTGTTCTGAATTCTCTATTCGCCAACTTCTACCTTTGAAGAATGCTTGTGTGGCACGTTTTTCCACAAAGTCTCTTCTCCTACTTTCCACATCTCTGAACCCAGAATTAACCGCTATGCTCACTTTTTTCATGTACTTCACTGGTAAAATCCATAACACCAATACTGCTGTTTCTCCCACTTTATTTGACTTGCATACTTGTTAATTTTGTAACTACCTCCAGCCTTTATCCACTAGATGAAACATTTTTATTCATGTCTCTTACGGTGGATAAAGATAAAAACGGCTTAATGAATTCCATCGAAGTTGAGATAAATCCAAAAACTAAGACCAAATTAAAGGTTAATTTGCCTCAACACATAGCATTTGAAAATGTGGAAGTCAATGGAAGTTAGACAAATAAAAAAAAGGAGTGTGTCAGATCTTAACCAGTGGATTAAATATAAGATTGAGCATAATAATCAAGTCTGATGTCAAAGAGCTGGCAATAAAGAATGAGACTGTGTAGAAAGACGAGTCTCACAAGCTCTGCTCAAAGGAGGAAGTATCGAGTAAAGAGTTCAGAATAGCAGTGTCTGTTGTAAAAGCGATAGTATAAGGAAAGTAACGCAAAATTTTCGGCTACATAACATAAATTTGAAACATTCTTAAATCTTCTAATCTATAGTATTGATTGCTAGTTTGGCTTTAGCAAGAAACGCTCCACTGCTGATCTTCTCTCCCTTCTCTCCCTTGCCTCCTTCCTGCTCCCCTTCTTCTCCCTCTCTTCCAGCTTTACGATTGGTTCACTCTGCTCTTTCTTTGTCTTTCTGTGTGTTTCTATGTGTTTATACATATACATATAATTAACAGTGGCGTGCTCTAGGTGGGGCGACAGGGGCAATTCCCCCGGCCCGCGCCTATTATAAGGGCCCCGTCTGCCGTTAAAGGGCCCCTGCGCTCTATAAGGGCCCCGCGCCTATAAAGGCCTCGCACGCTAACAGATTTAACGCCCAATATCGCGTGAAGGCTGGGCATATATTATATTATACATATATATATATCATTATATATAGAAAATTTAAAAACCCACAAACATCAAACGTCTATCGATATATTTAATTATTTAAGAGAATATCATGGATATGTATATCTATAGTAGTACAAATATATTATATATACCTTATATATATATATATATATATATATACTAATTAATACTGTGTGGTGTGTGTAGAATTAATAATAACGGATGCTCGAAAATTGTGGTGTGGGAGACGTTTGACACGTTTTAAATCGATATATTCAAGCACTTGTCCAAGTTGCCAGCAGGGTTTAACCAGATGGTGGATAATTTCAACCCATTGTGTCTAATTTCATTAAGGCCAAAAAAAAAAAAAATTTTTGCCTCTCGGTTTTTGGCAAATTTTGCTAATTTTTGTTAGATTTAATATAAATAAAAATCATTTGCATTATAATTAGCCTAGAATACCTAATGGATATCTTTAGTATTAAAAATTATTAATTAACTTTTTATTGATTTAACAATTATATATATAAAAGATATAATATATAATATTATATAATATATTATATAGTATTATATATATATATATTATATATATATAATATATATATAGTAATAATATTAAAAGTATGGTAATTATGGCTAATTTTTAACCAATATGTTGGCTAAAATGTAGCTGCCAAACCACCTGGAAACCCTCAACCCTGCTTGCCAGTCTAATGTTTGCCACTTCAGACTTTCAGTTTCCACGCTGAATTGTTGTTTCTGCCATTGCTGGTGTCAGTTATCTCAGTGGATATTATTATTTAAAAAGTAATATTGACAAACTGTTCTCATAAAAAGTTGTTCTGCATAGACGAAAAGATGAACGCCGTGTCAAATTATATAATATTGATATATATATATATACATGTACATAGTAGTGTGTCCAATACTAGGATATATAGTATAGTTAGATATATCTATATGTATATTAATTAGTATATAGTATATATATACTTGATAGTTATATATATATATATATTATGATATCTTCCATATATAAGATACTGTTTTGTAAGCATTTCTGTGACTGTGACTATCGGGTGTAAGCTTCGCGAGTTTTTCGCGGTGTCTTTTTCTTTGGAGATTGTGGAGTCTACGCGATTAAACCTCTTTCACTCTCTCTTTCTATAGCTATACGTAATATAATACTATATTATTGAAACTCCACAAGAAATCCATTTCTAGTATATATAACCATATAAATATATATAATATATATATATATATGATTATATATAAACTTAAATATGATATATTATATATATATATATATAACGATATATATAAGTACATATACTAATATAATTAGGCCAAACTAAAAGAAGTTTATACCGCCGCATCGATATCTCGAAAAACCAATCAGTGATGTAATAGACACTGCGGAGAGACACTTACAAAAAGTCAGCCATTTTAAAAGAGTTTGGATGTTGTAGCAGGAATCAATACTATTATGCTTTTGTTTTTTATTCACTGGTTGATAATTTGACATAATATCACAATAGGTGAGAAGAAACTAATGAACAATATGAATTCACGGTAAAAAAGTTCTTATTAGGGGCTCGAGCCGACGGTGGGACCAGAGGGGGGGACGTTTTCCATAACCCCGTAGGGGAGGCGGCGGCGAGAACCCCCGCGGACACCCACGAATACCAAAGAGCTGGGTCCGGAGAACCCTCCCCGAGAGGGGGAAATAGTCCTACCCGTCGTCCCCAGGAGGCCGAGAGACCCCGACTCTTGCATCTTTGCGGGGTATACCCTGGGGTTATTCTTTAGTTAAAAAAGAAAAAAACTTTGTTTTAAGCTACATATTATTCAGGGCTCTGCATTCTATAAATATTCCTGAATATCAGGGAAAAGGGATTTTATTTTGGAAGAAATAAAAAAAAAAAATAGGACATTTTTTGTTTCGTCTCTTCATTTTCCCTAACAAATAGCTGCTACGCCTCATTCCCATATGATGTTATCGGGTTTTTCTTGTAACCTATCCTAGTGTTGTCGAGATACTTCATGCGAAGATATACTTCTTTACGTATTTCACGATATATATATGATATAGTATAATGATATATTTAGTATATTAGTATATATATATAATTTGATTATACTAATTGTATAAACTATACATACATATAGTATATATAAAGATCTATCATATATATAGTAATATATAGTAATATATATATATCATTGCAAATAATAGATATATATATTATGGATCATATGGCTTAGGTTACGGTACCCAAGTTAACTACCTTAAGAACTATTAATCAATACACTCAATATATTCTAATTTTTATTATATTATTATTATTATTATTATCAATATAAATATTAATAATATCAATATATACTATAATACTAGTATAGTATAAATGACATTGAGCATCTCTAATACCATAATACGCTATATATATATATGATAGTACTATACTTATACGTAACGTACTGATAAGTAGTTAATACTATATACTAGGAGGAGGAACGAGAGACTAGAGAGAGAGAGTAGAGAGAGAGGAGTTCAATCTCGTTAAAAACTCCACGTTCTCGCGAAACTGACGTCAAATTTGACAAAATTGAGCGAAAAATATTAAAACTCCGGACAGAACTATTCACCCTGATATGTACAGTGCAAGAATACTACAAATATGCACATAATAATTATATAAATATATATACTGCTAATAGTAATAATTATAATATAGTATAATATAGTATAACTATAAATTATATGTATATATACTAATATATATAATATATACTAATATATACCTATACTATATAATATATATATATATTTACTAATACTACAGGTGTAATAATTTCGACTTAAATAGATAATAAATGAAAGCTCTCGTGCCCCGTGACACTAACGCAGAAAATATGACTATCTGGATAGTTCAAAGAGGAAGAAGGCGATAAAAAGAAAGAACTAGTAGGAGATACACTCCGTGCTCTATAACGAAATAATTAGTTAGAATAAGACTGTGGAAACGAAAAAAAAGATACTAGTGCTCAATAGGATGTAGCTGGGAAGTAGCAGGTCCCAGTAGCCAGGGTTGCAACAAGAGACAAAGGTGCCAAGCATTGTCGTCACCACCGAGACACTCCAGTACCACCATACATCTTCCGTTACCGGTGCCTCCTTTCGAGAGAGGATCTTGATTGCCAACACTTAGCAAAGAACGCAATCACAGCAATAATTTTAGTGAGAATCCTTACTATGCCGATAAACAGATAAGTTGACTCAAGGAATGTGTAAACAGTTAAGAAACCGGTCCTGTAGTATCAGCCAGCTGAATATTTCACACAGAATTAAGTGGACGTCATTTAGTAATAGCTTCAATTTACGAGAGAGAACATTAGTAAATGGGGAACAAGAAGAAAGGCGATGGTTAATTTATTTCGGAATCAAAAGACTGTGTTTTCTGTTTTGCATGCCGTTTATTTTCTCTTTTGAATCCATTAGGCGATAAAGAAAGAAAAGAGAATAAAACTGAACTGGAACAAGCAGAAGAACAACAGACCCCAAGATTGGCCTTAAGCTTAAATAGACTGCATGCTAATGCGTTTACAGATCTTAGATAGAAGAGGATGGATTGTAAAAACTATTGATTCATCTTCTCAATTCAGATTAGAGCTAGCACAGCGCTGGAAGATAATTTAGCAGACATGCTACTGTCGAGTGCAGTTATTTATGGCTTCCCACAAATTTATGTTCTTTTAAGAGGAACACAAGGAAAATACAGCTCAATAATCATGTGTACATAGTTTGCTAGATTTCATGAGTATTAGAGCTGGATTGCCATATTTGATCCACACTATATGCTGAGAAGCACCTGCGATCAGGTGAATGAAGAAGCATGTTGTGAGGAAATCGAGTAGCGCTGCTCGGAAAAATAATTCAGAACGAGTTACTTCCTCTTTATTGCTCTTTTAAAATGCTAAGAGTTTCTCATAATCCTAAATTAAATTGTAGCTATGATTTTGCTAAATCATCCTGATGTATTTTATTATGTCTATCATGTTTGCAAAGAGTGTCCTAGTTATTAAACGGAAACAGAAATAGAGGACGTAACAGAATGAAACTGAAGAACTGTCTCGTAGAGATGAATAGCAACAGAAAAAAACTACTGGTGAAAGCTTTTAGCTGATCAGATAGTTAATAAATTAAGAAACTAGTTTCACTTGAAAAACATGCTAGGGGGCCAACGCCGCTATCCGATAAATGGAGCTAATGCCGGGAGATAAAAATATGGTGTGCAAAGGAAAATTATCTAAACATGAACATAACCGCGCATTCTTTTGTTGCCGCCCTGTGAAGCCACAGCGGTAATTTAGTGCTGGAGTGATGCCACGCTCTTCATGGTTCCAGGCCAGACATTTTTGGTCTCCTACAGAGACGCTATAACCAGATTTACCTCTGCTCGAGACGAGAGAGTGGCCGCCAATTCCTTGAAGTCGCATGTGACATTTCCGCTAAAACCTCTCTACAGAAAACCAGATCGGGAGTGTAGAATTGAATCTGTAAAAGCCTGTGAGCGTACCAGCCTAAAATACCTGTTTGTGATGCGCATTACATCCAACCCTGTAGTGAACATACAACAGACTTGTGGGTTGATCTAGTGAAATGTCAGTCATTAAAAAGAGATAACGCACATACAATTTGTACGTGTCTTCTGTTGTGCTTGATAACAGTTTAAAAGACTTATCAAAGATAGCATACCATTATAAGCTAAGGATTATGCAAAGTAAAATATACTGCATTTTGATTAGCAGTATAAACGGCATCTCCAAGCATTTAAGAATTGGTTACGATTGAGATAACGCCAAGTGGATTTCGCCTCGGCACTGGTAACAGCCAGAGAGATATGCTGAAGGAAGTGGACATTAAGACAGAATTTCAACACATTAGGGTATACGCGAAACAAAAAATTTTTGTTCTCCTATTAACTGATAAGACGATGCTGCATGCACGTGATAATGAAAAATCTTCAAATAAATTATTTTGGTCATAGTCGATCGCAGTGCGAATGATTGATCTACTCATCAAGATTGATGAAGCTCTAAAATCACATGAAAACACGTTTGGATTTAAATATAAATACACAATTAATGACCTCGCTGCAAAAATAAATATAACTTTATTGATAAAAAATGTAAAGATGTTGTGAAGTTTTCTTTAAAGCAAAGGGGAAACACCATGATATTGAAGCTATAGAGCTCTGTTAAGAGCTCAGAATGTTTTCACGAGCTTATGAAACAGGAAAAAGACGATATATTCTGAACTAGTGTCTTAATATACATGGCCAAAAACGGTTGTTGATGTCTATCCAAAGACATTATATCGAGTTACTTTAAGAAGTATCATACTACATATCCAGTTACTCGGCGTAGCGCCTCTGCAGAAGGGAGCATCCCCTTCTCGATATTAGAATGCTCATCACAAACTATTACTTGAAAACACCATTATGACTCTAAGACCGCTATCTGCACTGCTCTTCTCTTCATAGAAAAAGACGTGCATGACTTTAGATTGATGACTCTGAATTAAAGGGATGTTACTGCAAGAAAGTCGCACGAGTATTTTTTAGGTAGAGACATATATATAATATATATAATAATCGATATATATACTTATATATGATATATATAATATATATATAAATATAATAATTATATATATATATATAAGTACCTAGTGCGTGAGTATTATTGAATAAGTATAGTTATATATAAGATTTTAGTACTATGATAATAAGTAATAATATTTCAGCCATTACAATGATCCCAGGGTGAACAAAGTCTTTAGTCTTTATTGGTGCATAAAAGATTTTAATGCTTTATATAACTATGTGGATGTTTTCCTCACTTAAACCAACACCGCCCAGGTGCCCCGCAAAGCCATTGAGCCGCCCGGGCCCGCAAAGTCTAAGCCGAGCCACTGGCGATATCAAAGCCGTTGGAAATGAGTTGCACCTAAGGCTATATATAGACAAAACTGTGAATCCTCGGTATGCCTGTCCTTCTCTCTCTAAAAACCTTCTCTTATTTTCGTTCAGTCTTTGCAATTGGCTCTCTTTTAGAGAGCCACCATTTAAGACCTTTAAGAAAATTTACAATAGTGCTACTTCCCTCAACTGTCTCTGTTATACCAACACACAACACAACCCACACAACACACCACACACACACACACATAGCGGCGCTTGTCTTACGTTATTAGGACATGTCTTTTCCAACCCGACTCATCGGCGACAGAAACGCCATTTCAGTTATAGTTAATCGCGACGATTTATGGTCACTTTAGTCAGGACTAATTTTGTGTCGAGTTTCACAAAATATTAGATTCGATTTCACTTTTGATTTTGTACATATCGGTACGCAAATTTTGTTGTTATCGACTTTGACACAACAATTATCGATAACCTTAGAGTAAAATTATCGCCAAATTTGAGAAATTTTAAGTCCTTAACCATTTATAGGCCAGATAATTCAACTAGTAATTTTTTATAAATAAAAATAGTCTATGACTAGGGATGCGAATTGAAATAAATAATATAATATATATATAATAATATATAGTACCTACGAGGTTCATATGATTTAATTATAGCTAATATATAATAGATAATTATAATAAATAATTATATATAATACTATAGATATATATATAGTGGGAAGCTCTATGGCAATTGTTAATTAGATCACTAATTTGATACATGCGTGTTGGTAAAGGAATTCATAAATTAGTTATGAACGATACAAAGCAGTCGTCAAGAAATAAAATTGATGTTAATTATTCATATTATACTATATTATATAATATACATTACTAAAACTATGTATTATAGTATATATAAATATATAATATATAATATATATATATAATGATATATAAGATACTAGATATATTTTTTTATTCATGCTCTAATCATAATATAGTATATAATATATTTTATACAAAAAATAAGTATTATAGTATATATATATATTATAATTAATATATAATTACTATTATATATGAGGTATATAGTATATTTTATGAACAGAAAACATATATTATAGTAATATATACGTATATGTTAGAAAGTAATATATATATATTAAATATATATATATATATAAATATATAGTAATATATAATATATATATATATCATATATATAATATATATATACTATATACTCTTAACTCGTATAACTATATAATATAATATATATAAAGATCCTAGAAAATGGTAACAAAAAAACATATTAAAGTTCTTTTTTTTATAGTAAAAAATATAACAATATGTAGCGCATTGTTTTAATGTAAATCCAAATTTTTTTCTCAATACCATTCACGGTTCGTGGTACGAGGGGACTGGGCAAACACCATATAATATATATATATAAATAGTATATAATAGAAAATAAAATAATATAACAAATACTATAGTATTATATATAATATATTAATATTATATATATATTAGTAATATCATATACAATATACTCAAATTTATCGTAATTGTTGTTAAATAATTATGTGAAAAAGTATTTTTCTGATTTTATCCTATCATACGCCTGTTGCAATCCAAAAAACCTAACTTTATAATCTTCTTCTCTCTCATTTATGTATTCCATTTGTTCCAATGTAAAGTTTGATCCACATATCCTCTACCCCTTCTAAATGCACCTGTTGCTTCACCAATCATTCCTTCAGGATCATCCAACGCACTCTTCTCGACCAAAATCCAGTATAGTATTCTTCCTCCAACACTCACAATTAAACTAAATTCCCCTGTAATAACTACAGTTCACCTAGCTATCCCTCTACCTTTATATATAGGGTAGTATTTTGTCTCCTCCAATTCCCTCGAACTATATCCTTATCACTTAAACGCTTTGTTACACTTACTTACCAATTCAATCAATTTCGCAATCTCGCCTCCGTTCTTGATGATTTCAAGAGTGATTTATTTTTACAGGGATTTACCAAGCTTCAACTTCTCACCTTACCCATTAACCGTCCTCTTTACTAAATGACCTCATCCCCAAAATCCTCATCCCTTCTTGGCACCATCAAAACCACACACATTTACTATCACCTCTTCATTTAATCAAATGTCCTCTTTACTACCCCTTCACATCCCATCTCTCATTACGAAAGCACCATCTCTATTGCATTATATTCTTAGAAGCTATTCTGTAGAGAGAGTTATTCCATAACAAATTATATAGATATGAACCTATAAATAAAGAAATAAGCAAGTTAGATTTAATAAAATATTTATATTCTAGAGAGTTATTTTTAGCAATATTACCTTCCTCTGCGTTTTTGTTCCTCTGAATCGTATTGAGAATATGTTGTATAACTAATATATTAATATTATATAGCTAGATAATTACTAGACGTATGATACAGAGAGAAAGTGAAGAAGTGCCGCTCTAGAAATGCCAATGAAACAATCATCCCTCTAAAATGCCCGCCAAATTGGACAAATGCCCAGAGCATTTGCCCAATTCTTAAGTGCCCGGGCATTTACCTATCACTATCATAGACACAAGTTGATCTCCATCTCAGAAGGCTATCACCAGCCCCAATACTATTCACTAATCAACTGCCATAAAGCCCATTTTAAATCCTCGTATACTCTCTGTCAAATCATAACAACCTAAATACAATTTCATGTCTTTTAAGAACATTAGAAATAAAAAACAGTAAGAAGACCACATGGCCTATCAAAGAACTGTCCCAAGTCAAGCAACAAAGCCAATCACCCATAATCTAACATGCTCATTAGCAATCTACAAAGCACCTTTATAGAGCTTGTCATCACTTATACACACAAGTCTAAATACATGGCTTCATGTGCATAAATCCACAAAACACCACAGGGCTTGTGGCATAACATTACTTATAAATGAATACCTAATTAACGAAAATAAAAAAAAAACTATGCAGCTATACTTCTAAAGTATACAGCTCAACCAAGCTACAGCTTTTAACAACTTTATAGTAACATCAATTAACCTTAAATGTAAACTTAGTTAGAAACCAAAGATTTGCTATCCAACAATATATATATATGATTCCCAAACCAGTCCATATATTCTATCGCGAGTCCCTTCATTAAATGTTGCATATCGACTGCATCATTCAAATTCTGTGCAAACTCATATACAAAATTTAACAGACCCTATTACTGAATCACATGCTTTCTTATTATGCAAAGAGAGCAACTTTCTCTGTGAATTTCTATAATTACACGCCCTCTGGTCACCTGTCCGTGTTCAATTATGAATAAATTAATTGGTCTCCTATTAATCAATGAGATTGTAAAGATTTTGACTTGTAGACATTGTAAGTGTGTGTATACAGATGTCCCTATGAGAAGTCGCCTATCTACAGCACAAATCATTTCTAACTATTCGAGGCCTCCCTCATAGCTCACTACCCTACAAACCCAGAATTCAATCCTTGCTTGCTCAACGGTATGCAACATCATCTCTCTCTATGAGGCAATTGATACTAAGTCTGAATGTCCTTTATAAGTAGAGGGACCCAAATTCTGCCTAACAATCACTTTTTTACTGGCCTAACATAGCTATAATTTAGTTTACTTATTACTTCCTTCCTCTTGTAAACAACATTGCGATTCATTATTGCCAAGCATTAGTTTTAATTCCTTTTCTTTATTGTTTTTTCGTTATCTTTCAAATAACTGATATAATTCCCGACCGCTAAATCTCTTCTGTGTCTTTGTCGCAACAAAACTCATAACGAATCCCCGATTACATATGTAGTTTAAGACATGATTATTGAGTAACCTAGGTGAAGTACACTTTTTACAACATCTTATTTATTAAAATTATCATTATTGCCACTATCTGCCCACACCAAGAAGTATCAAACATCATTTTGAATCTTATCACATCCTTCACTATTCCTACTGCTTGGTGCCTACTTGTGTAATCATCCGCAAATTATTGAGAACCTGCACTTTTAAGTCCCTGTCTAAATCATTCATATATAATATGATGAACAAGTGATGGCCCCAGCGGACTTGAACCCTGTAAACTGAGGGACAGCGACCAATCCTTACTTGATTGTCCGCATGACACGTTATTCCCATTTAGTTTGTACCACAACTTGTTTTATCTGTTCCTCATTCATCTCTGTTCTCAATGTAAAAATTGATCCCACACATACCTCATCATGCCAATCCTTCCATAAACATCTTGTTTCACTTACGATTCAGGGTCTTTTCAAGTCCCAACATCGATACTCCTCTTTTCGGTCCGAGCAATACTCAGCATTAAGATATCTTGCACTACAGCAGGCACATATACACTTAAGCTCCCTCTATTATTCCACCTTTCCACTTACTCCTTAGCTATGAAGATACTATCTGTTCTCGTTAATGCCCCGATCGAGATGTTCACAGTGGATTTACGCTCCGATAGAAAGGATTCTTCGGCACAGCGACGGTCGGATACTTTTAATGCATAAGAGTAGTTTGATATGGATGGGAGCTTTGATCGACTCGCAGTCAACCATACTCTACTAACTAGTCCGCCATTACGTGCAATGACCTTGCGCTTCAAAACACCCAGTCATTGGGAGCCCGGATTGAATATATAAATAAAGGTTATACAAAAGCCCAGTCCTAGTTAATCTTCATCCAGCACCACATTTTTCGTTGTATCAGAATGCACACAGGTCATGAAAACCTTTATCTGACACGGTTTGACCACCCCAGGTCTTACATCTTACGCAATTGTCATTGAATAAAGACAATAGTAATGGGGTTCTTAGTATACAATGTTTTGCCAGAGAAATGAGTACCACGAGAGAAATAATATTACTAAAAGCAAAGATGAAAAAACTGCGGAAGAAAATAAAAAAAAAACTGCAACTCATGGAGTTTGATATGAAGGCAGTATGGAAGGTTAAATATATAAAATAAGTATAATACGGAAGAAATTGGATTTTCGTGTTCTTTTTTAAGTTCATACCAATTATATATGCAACAGATACCAATGTATCAAAGGATATCAATATAAAAAAGATCAAACTTAATTTTTTATAACCAACAAATGTCAAATCGAATGATAACTAGCATAGTAAAATAAACATGTCAGTAAATTTTTACCATGCTACTTATATATATATATTATATAAATATATAAGCAAAAAAATGAATATAAGTATATTAACTATAGTATATAATTAATAATATAATAATGTATATAATATACATACATATATTATAATATAACTATATCATATATGAGGGGGTACTGGTTGTGGCCTCTCCTGGCCCTAAGATTGACGTTCAGACAATTGGACGAATGCGCCATAGTGAGGGGTCACGTTCGCTGTCCCGTAGAAGCTCTAGGGTGGAATTTTTCTGACTTGCGACGAATTCTCACTAAAAAGTATAAAGGGGCGGTAAAGGCTGGGGAGCTTTCTTTTGTCGACTTGCGTCGTTATCTTTCTACTACATTCGTTTCCGGTGCAATGTAACACACCTAAACCACCCACTTTGAGGACTGACAGAATGAGTTGGTCGATTGTATTAAAATATATATAATAATATAACTACATCTAATAGTATAAATAGTATATATATCATATACAGGCATGCACGTGCTCAATATTATAGCATCTATACTATATATATACTAGATATAACTTGCAAATATTATTAGATAGTATAATATTATATATATATATATATATAATACTATATATATATATAATATAATATACTTATAATATAGAATATAAAAAAATAATATTCTTTTTCTTTCTTCGTCGAACCTACCTTATCTCTTACCCAAGATTTGGAGTAAGGACGCTAATAGCATCTCGGAAAAAAAGAAAAGCAGTAGGAGTAGATGACAAATGTACGTAAAAGAAGAGCCCTCAGCCATATACCGCCCCCACTCTGCTCAACCATTAATTATTAGTGAAACTCAGTCACAACGAAATCCACCACTAAACTTCAATGCGACCGCGACGACGGTACCCACTATGGGTAATAAATTCCGAGTCATAATGAGGGTGGAATCATCCCTTGGAGCTCCAGGTGGCCACAAACCATGTGCCACCCAATCCCACCATGATCACGACAGAATACCCGCATTCTCTCCACATCGCACCTTTCTTCTCGCCTCTGCCAACATCACATCTCTCTCCTCCATAGTGAGTTGCTGCCACCTAATCCCTTCCTTCAGGTCTTCCCAGCCGTCGGTTCCCAACACCACTCTCCCTAACATTCCGCTTAACCAACAACTACATTCAACCCTCCTTCACGTGAGCACCAAACCATTTCAACAACTTTCATACTTATCTCCTCTCTATTGTACCTCCTTCTTCACACAAACACAACTACTCTAATACGTCAACTTCCATCACTTATCTAAATATTTTTTCACACCTAGCATTCGCCTCCTAAATTGCCATCTGACACACATTGAACATGTATAGATCTATATTTCATTATTCCCAGAACATAGTCTCACTATCCATACAATATTAACACAGGGTAACAACATACCCTCATGTAAAGGACTCTACGCGCACTAACGACTTAGTCCCTTTACATTCAACAACGATTTACATTCAGCAGCCATTTTTTATCATTCGAACATCTTTCCCTACTACACTCCTGCATCATCCCGTTCCCTCTCATCCAACCACATTTCCCTAAAATTTATACTCAGACACTTGCTCCAGCTGCTCACCATCTAACGTAACTTCACACTGAGAGACTGTCCTCACTCACAACCATAACCTACCCTTATCTACGTTTACTTTCCAAACACCACTTCTCTTTATGCATACCCGCCCAAATCTCTCTACCCAGTGCCATGCTCAAACTCACTACTCTTCAGATTTCGCCACTAACAAGAACCAAAATCATCCGCATATAATAGGTAGGCTTCCCTCCACTCATCTCCATTCTCCATCATATCTAACACCATATACTGCCCATCCCTATATATATAATATAATACATATAATATAATATATAGATAATATTATATAATTATATAATATATATAATAGTATATTATAGGATATATATATAGTATATAATAGATATCTGATCGAATTCTCTTATGTATATAACTATAAGATGTATAGTATACTATATATCTATATTAATATAATATAATAATATACTATATAATAATATAGTAATATAATACTAAAATATAGTATATGTATATATTATATACCGTATATATCATATTAGTTTCCTCACTTTTCTTCCACCCAGACTTGGTAGGCGCATCTCCATGCAACTCAAACAGAAAACCAATTATAGAAGAACAATGACCCAATCGATAAAGAGAGGACCAACTCCCCCCCTCCCCCGTTACTGTCCCTTTAATATCCTTAAGTGAATATGTCGCAATCCCAATAAAATCGAACCTAGAGGTCCACGAGACTGCGACCAAACCACTCATGGATATTTTGTCAGTGGGGGCTCCAATCCTGCGAAAAGCTCACAACCATACTTCCTTCACAAAACCTACTTGATCATTCATTCCGTTGTGCAGTCTATCCAGCTTTCTCTCGCGCCTCTGGATATATCTCATAACTGACTCAAATACACTTTTCTCAGTCTACCAGGCGTCGATTTCCAGCAAGCTCACCACATATACGCACTCGATTAACCCAACCGAACTCTATCATTCCATGCCTATTCTATACTTGACCAATGCCGTCTCAATATTTAATATATTACTTCCTCTCATTTACGCCATTTTCTATTACACCACAAAACTCTCAGAAGTCATTCCTCATTTTATGCATTCCTCTCAACACTAAGCCCTCCCAAAGATGCCCAATACGAACAGATCTGTACCCTTAGATCTAACCTGCTACCTCCCACACACAAAGCTATTCACAATTATAACATTAACACCGGAACCACATACCCAGTTCCATACTAGAACTACTTTGAAAGCACACAAGTATTTAATTGCACCAGCATCTTTATGCCATTCACAACTTTCTACTACACTGCATCATAAGTTCTCTCTTTATCCGAACATAAAGCCTAAATATTTAAACTCGGATCTTATTGCAACTGCTCACCATCCAACCAGATTTCACACCGCGAACTCCCCCTTGCTCCGCCATCTAACAATTGCTTACTTGTATAGACCTGTAATTCTACGATTAGTAAAACCCCTCCTCCTATACACACTCTGCTAACCCTTCTACCAATTCACTCCTCAAAGTTGTCCTCAGATAGACAACAAAACCAAAATCATCAGCGACAGACTAAGCAGAGGCACCACTACACTTCTTACCATTCTCTGTCACGTCAACACTTCACCAACTGCCCTTCATCTAAATCTTTCATTGCACTCCACCTCTACAACTTCAAAATACCAAGGAGACATAACCACATCCCTGCCTCGCTCCCAGCCTTTTAATCATTAACAATCATCAGCCGTCTCAACTCCCATTTATTACCTTGTATATAATATATATATATATATATATTTACTATATAATATATATAATATAGTAACTATATATAGTTAGGTTAAGTAAGTAAGTAGGTATATATATATAGTATAATTATTATACATACATAATAAAAAGTTATATAACATATATATTATATAATATAATATAAAGAAGCAATGCCACTAACTGTCCGTACAAATATATAGAAACCAGGAACGGCAAGGTATGTGCAAGTGTTGTCAGAATAAACCGATGCTTCCACACCATCACTTGTCTTGAAAACATCAATCAGGAAGGACAGCTATTATCGAGTCGGCGTGACTTGTCTGGTGGGAAGAGAAAATGGCATTGAGGAAGGAAGGTTGTTGGGTAAGACTTCCGATTAATGACAACATAGCTTGTAATAATGATCTTTGGATATTATATATGTAAATTAATATATATTAATTATTATTTGATTATAGATTATTATTATATTATTATTGATATATCTATTTATTATTATAATATCATTAAGAATAAATACAACATTAAATAAATATAATAGTAGAAGCGTTTGGAAGTTACAAACTCTTAGTTTAACACATTTTTTAAATGAATATATAGTAGATCTAATAGTTGAAAGCTTCATTCTAAGTCCATTTCCAAAAAATAATAAAATCTCAATCAGATATTTTTTTTCCATTAGCTGGAAGAGGGGTATAAAAATAAAATTTAAAAATTCTTTAAATATTTTATTGTTAGCCAATTTTTAATAAAACGTTTCAGGGAAGAATCTGCGAATCTGGTACGAGTTACACATAGTTTTTGTATTTAGCAGCAGTCATTATGATATATAATCTCTACGATTAAGCTTAAATACTGGAATGTT
>JABUQX010021595.1:5000-37958 GCA_015478945.1 Trachelipus rathkii
AGTAATGCGCAATCGGACACTGCTTTTCCTGAACTATCTAGTCGCAATCACTCCACAATTTGGGGAGATATTATTGTGCTTGTCTTTCCATACAGCATCACGTCCTTTCCTGTGCATTACTTGAATCCCAGACTTGACCGCCATGGCGCATTGCGCTTATCTGTCTTTTTGTGCGACTCTGATCTAGTGTTGTAAGGACTTTTAGAAGATGTGGAATACAGTCTTTTTTTTTCCCCTCATTACTACTTACCTAACAAACTTCTAGCGCCGTTTATCGCCATAACCATTTAATATAGACTTGTTTTGGTGTCCCTTCATGGCAGAATTTCGCTAGGCAAAGAATAAAAGTTAAAAAGCAAAGGAATGATGGTTAATGAGTGTGAAAGAAATTCAACATCTCGGCATACTATGAACGAGCGACAGTTTCAGCAAGAAGGAAATATCGAAGCATAGACGAACATTACTATACTTGGAGAAGCAAGTTTTGGTTTTCACATTTAAGGACACTTTTATGATCATACACCGTAGTAGTATAGTAGTAGTAGTAAAGTAGTAGTAGTAGTAGTAGTGTAGTAATAATAATCAAGTATAATAATAAAATAATAATATATATAATAAATAAAAATAAATAATAATATAATAATAATAATAATAAAAATATAATAATGAATAATAATAATGAAAATAAATACTCTAGCAACAGTACTTTTTTCACATATTTTTCTACAGAGATTTTCTATAAACATAATTTTTTAAAAATAATGTAATTAATAGTAGTAGTAGTAATTTTTATTATTATTACTTATTATTATTATATTATTATTATTATTATTAATTAATTATTATTATTAATTATTATTATTATTATTATTATTATTTATTACTTATTATTATTTATTATTAATTACTACTATAGTACTACTACTACTACTACCTATTACTGACTACTACTACTACTCTCACCATACTACAACTACTACTAACTACCTTACTACTACTACTACTACTACTCACTAACTACTACTACTACTACTGACTACACTAACTAGTGTATGATCCAATAAAAGTTTCTTAATGTGAGAACCAAATACTTGTGCCCAATAGTAAATTGTTTCGTCTATGCTTCGAATATTCCTTCTGCTGAAACGTGTCGCTTCGTTCAACGTTTGCCAGTGTTGAATTTTCTTTCAACAATCTTCACTATCATTCTTTCAACTTTTAACATCATTCTTACTTCTTTTGCAAAGTTTTCGAAATTAACCTTTAATTTCACGGAAGCAGTTCGCAAACATCTTAAAACTGCTTCTAATCTTATCTCATGAACAATAGTGGGACGTTCCGTATAGTAGGAAAGTTCAACTGGCTAAATTCTTTGTCTATTCTTCCGAACTTTGGCACCATGCCATATTACCGGTTCACATTTAGGATAATGTCTTGCTCTACCGTGTGTTTGTCATTCTCTTTGTAAAAATAACATATTTTTACAGCTCGTTACTGTTTTCTGCGTCTTCTATGGGATATGTAATGACGATCACAGTTTGTCGTCTTTTAATCTATCATACTGTGTTCTTGAGGTTCCTTTCTGATGCATCCAGCCATTTTCTACTATTTTAATGAACTCTATAGCAAATTCATCACTCGAATACTTCATTATGATGGAGACTTCGCCGCTTTATTTGCTATTTAACATTAACTATTCCTATTTACAACACATTAAGTAGGATAAGTAATGTTTGGAAAACGGTCTTGGTATGCAGTTGACGTATGAAACATCTTAGATCTTAAAATCTTCGTTTTATGAGATAACATTGGAGCAGAGAAAACAACTTGGTATCTCAACAACTTTATCAGAACCATTAAGAACTTAGACCTTCTTACTGCACACCTCTAATAACTCTATCGTTAGAAGTTTATCTTTATTCTCTTGATCTAATGAGTTGAAAAAGATCAAATCCTGTAATACTTTGTGACATCAACAAAGTTTTCAAAAAGGAGGTTAATAATGTATGAATGCACCTTCAGAAAAATCTTTTATCCGTACTAACTCATTCGATCCTCTATGCCCAGATAGAGGGGTGTGATTTCCGCTCTTGCGTGGCAGTACACAACTCATATTCCAATCAGAAGATTTCATAAAAGTTGGAGTTAGAAGGACTTCAAACTTTCTACTGACCTCTCTACTCTCTCTCTCTCTCATCTTCTCTCTCTCTCATCTCTCTCTCACTCATCCTCTCTCTCGTCTCTCTTTCTCTTTATCTTCTTATTCTCTCTCATCTCTCTCTTCTCTCTTTCTCTCTCCAGTTTACTAACGCCGAAGACTTACCAAGCGCTCATTCTTTCCATATCCCTTTACTGGTAAAGTCTGGATATACTGTACTATTTATTTTCAAACTTTTATTTATTTAGATATTTCGAACATCGAGTATCAGGCATGTCGGCCATGTAATTGATACTGTCATTCCCAGCTCTTTAAGATTAAATGATTACACGTGGGTAACGTGAGATTATACTAATATATATATTATATATATATATATTATATAATATATATAATATAGTTATATATATATATATATATCATATATAATAATATATATATTATATAATATATATATTATATATATATATATATAATATAATATTATATATTATATATTATATCATATAAATTATTATAACCGCGTACGGTCTCACACGACTGACAAGGTTTGTAAAAGTGTATAAATATACCAAAATAATTCACACAATTCTTGATAACCAAGTTATCATATCTTATGGAGTAACACGATTTCTTTGAGGAATGTAAATATTTATCAGTTTTTTTAATTTTAGGGACAAAAGAGAACAGCAAGACAAGTTGTTTAAGTATTCCCAAATTTATTTTCATAATAGAAGATAAATTCAAGTAATACCATGTCGCCAGTCTTGGATTACCGTTATTCATTTGGTCCAATGAAATTATATTCCCACTTGTGCTCTTCAAAAAGAGGAGGTTTTCCGCGTTGTATGGAAGCCGGCGAAATGTGGTTTTTTGATATAAGAATAGATTTTTTATCAAATGTTATATCATAGAGAATAATAATAATAATAATAATAATAATAATAATAATATTAAAAATCGAAGAAAATAATAATAAAAATATATATAAGTAATAATATATAATAATAAAAAATAAATAATAATAATAATAGCAATGATTCTTGTCTATACATGAATGATTTTGATATGGATGATGATGATGATAGCCCTAGACAAGTCTATAGCTAGACATCAAAATCTATCCTATCGAATTGTATAATTCTTATGCAATAAATTATTCCGCCTCTTTAAAGTCCTCTTATTCTCAACTAAAGAGTTTTGCTAAAGTGGCTGATAAAAGCTTCCTTCCTCCAAGATTGCCCTATAAGCTAATCGTTTTGGTATTTCGAAGATCAAAATAACTTCTGCAGTAGTTATAGTGAGTTGCTTAATAACAAAAATATAATACAAAATAAATGAAAAATATTAAATTGGATCTTTCAGTGTGAGATAATAATAAATAATAATGATATTTAATAATAATAATAAATTAATAATTATAGAAAGAATAATAAAACTTTAAGTAATAATGAATATGTAAATAAATAATCAAAATAATAATGAATAATGTATATGCAGTTATTCGAAGTGATAAATGTTATAGCACGACAGGTATGTGAGTGTGCGCCGCCCTACGTTTGTGTATGTGTCTGTATTTGTTTGTGTGTCTTATTGTTGTGTATGTAGGGTGTGTGCGTATTCCCAAAACAAGATATGGAAGTCCGGGTCACGCAGTTCTGAAAAATCTCTTTCTAACCAAGAATGGCGTCTCTGTCGTCTATTAAGACGTGCACAATCTAGAAATTCTCTCAACTATATGACAGGTTATTGCTACTGTATGGTTTTACTTATACAAGGAAATTAAGCTTCACTCGTATAAACATATATTATGGACCTTCATAAGGGAGATTTATCTTACCTTTTGTTATGAATGATAGGCAATATACATGGTAGAGAGGTACTCCGTTTTTTGTATTCGAGCTAAAGAGTCTATAATAAAACTGAACAGAAACACCTGCGAAAAAGGAACAGACGCTGTTAAACCACAATGTAAATCTACTCTGTGGTACTAGATATAATACGCCCTGTATTAGTATACAATTGTAAACATGTAATTATACCTTTATTAAGTATGATGGTATTATCCCGCTGTTGTAATAATGAAATTTTTATTGTATGAGTGAAGAGAAGAGAGAGAGAAGAAGAGAGAGAGAGAGAGAGAGAGAGAGAGAGAGAGAGAGAGAGACGACGAGAGAGAGAGAGAGAGAGAGAGAGAGAGAGATGACGAGACGAAGAGAAGATAAAATATGGCATTATTATTAAAATTTTATTCTGTTAGACCGACTGAGCAGGTATAGAAATAATAATTATTTTTATAAGTATTAATAAATATAGTATACCATCATACATATATAGCTTCAATGCATTATGGCGAAAAGCATGACATACAAATAAAATAGGCGGTATTGTGTATAATTCGCTATTGATATCAAAGTACCACTGACATAAAGATCACAGGCATTAAGCATTTAAATATGACTTATCTTAGCACTGTAATTATAACAGTTAGGTAAGTTTATTCACAGGAAACAGCAAAGAAATCAGTTACAAATTATACTTAATTTTGGATAGATTAATGCCATAACGGAAATAAGAGTCATTAATTTGTTATATAATCTATTACCCGCAGGGGATAAATTATAACTTAGGATAATTGAAGCCGTCAATGTTAATATACTCTCGCGACTCTCTCCTCGATTGACCGCCGCTGATTGCTCGGCTCGAAAAATTCTCATGCTTTCGTCATCTCCATACATTTCAAAAGTAAACACAATCAACTGCTCATCTTTTTTATCATGTAATGAAAATGTCATTTAAAATGGCAGATTAAAACTCTTCTATTCAATAGTATTCTATTTTTGTAAATAAGCACCTACAGCTATGTAAAGCTTAAACCACGCTGTACTCCTTCTCTTATTAATACACATCGGTCAAGAGATATAGGCCACAATATTAAAGTTCTACATACCAATATTCAATGATTAGACAGAATTTATTTGATATATGCATGAAACCCCTGCTACTAAAGAGTTTTGTATATTAAACTTCAAACTAATTATTTATCAGAATAAAATTAGTTTCATATAGTTTTTTGTTTATTCCTTTAACAAAGTATATATATTTTTGATTATTATTATTATTTTATTATTATTATTTATATTATTATTTATATATTATTATAGAATTATTAATATTATTATAGGTATATTTATTATTATTAGTCTAAGTTAGTAGTAGTAGTCAGTGAGTAGTCTTAGTGGTAGTAGTAGTATGTAGAGTAGTAGTAGTACGTAGCTAGCTAGTAGTTACGAATAATTATATATGGACTCTGCCATGGAAATAAGTGTCAGAGATCGATGTGTAATTCCGACCAGAGTCGGGAGTATCAAATCTCTGAATTCAATTAGAGGTCAATCATTGACCTGACACACGAGGCATGACACTGTGCAGTCAATGAATGAGTCGTTCGTGTCAGTTCGTGGCCTAGAGAGTTGAAGCAGAGATGAGATTAGACCTGTGCGGTGGTAAAGACACATCGCACGAGCTGTCCTCTAAGAAAGAAGATGATTTTTATATGAGTTTGAGAAATGGAATGTTCATTGTAATCAGTGGAGAGCAAGTGAAGGAGAGTAATAAGGAGGATGGGTTGAGAGAGAATCATGAGAGGTAGTAGAATATTGATAAGAGGATAAATATCATAAAGATTCAACTTGCTTATCCAGAGAGTGAATTGAGCACACCACATCCAAGATGTGCAAAAGATGCAGCTGCACACATGCCAGCATAGACACCTGTGGGTAACTGATTTACAACAAGAGCTTTGTAGGAGTTCAAGACCCACACATATTATCTAGAAGATTTGCTATAGTTAGAGAAGTTCAATTTGATCCTACGGAAGCTGATCGATCGAGAGAATGC
Organism: Trachelipus rathkii; assembly: GCA_015478945.1. Taxonomy (NCBI): domain Eukaryota; kingdom Metazoa; phylum Arthropoda; class Malacostraca; order Isopoda; family Trachelipodidae; genus Trachelipus; species Trachelipus rathkii. The sequence continues at coordinate 11,059 of JABUQX010021595.1, forward strand.
GAAATAATAACTACTTTATTCTCAGGTATAATACTATTCAAGAAACAGACATGGATTTAGAGAATTCTCGTTTTTTTCTTTCCGAAGAAGGCTACTGTTGTAGTTTTATTTCGTTCGAAGATTATGCCAAGTACAACTAAATAATTTAGGGGAATCCGAATTTTTTAAGGGATTGAATAACTATTATTTCTTTGCCTATTATTATGAAATACAAAGAGTCTGTAGGCTTCGTATCTGAAGCATAACAGCTTCCGCTATCGGGCATGCTTTTGATTAGAGCAACCTTTCAAAATTCCCGATGAATAAGATAATGAAGGTGGAGTAATTGTCTAAGAGTGAAAGGTGCAAGGTATTCAGAGAAAAGCGTACGATATAAATAAAAAATGTTTAAAAAGAAGAAAGTGGAATTAAGAATCAGTACCGTTAAAGAAAATGCACGGATTAATATAATGATCTGAGGATTTAAGGACGGAACGAACGGTATTATACGTAATTCAATTACTCAGTAGAACTGTAAAGGGAATGAATGAACGGTAGTCCCGTATTCAAAAACTAACTAGACGGTAAGCGGAGAAACGGATAGCACGTATTCATAACAACTAGAACGGTTAGATGAACCGGTAGCGCATATTCAACAACTATAGAACGGTTAAAGGATGAACGGTAGCCGTATTCAACAACTATAGAACGGGTAAGGGATGAACGGTAGCCGTATTCAACAACTATAGAACGGTTAAAGAATGAACGGTAGCCGTATTCAACAACTATAGAACGGGTAAGGGATGAACGGTAAGCCCGTTATTCAACAAACTAATATAAAAACGGTCTAAAGATGAACGGTAGGCTGTATCAACAACTATAAGAACGGTCTAAAAGATGAACCGGTAGCGCCGTATTCAAACAACTAGTAAGAACGGGTAAAGGGATGAAACGGTAGCCGTAGTTCAACAACTATAGAAACGGGTAAGGGTATGAACGGCAGCCGTATTCAACACTATAGAACGGTTAAAGGACTGAAACGGTAGGCGTATTCAACAACTATAGAACGGTTAAAACAGAAATCAGAGAGAAGAGTAAGGAAAAATGGGTAGATTACAGAAAGAGGGAAATTTTAGAAATCCAAGCTTAGTCCGCAGGGTCTTATCGAAAGCTTCTAATATACTCTAGAGCCACAGCAAAAAGGGGTTCACCGAAGTGCAGTAGAAAAGGGGACAAAAGAGTAAAAGAGAAGGAAATGATCACTAGTGGAGTGTTAAGGCGATTTGAAGATGAAGATTACAAACGGTTTATAGGAGTTCGAAAATATTCCGCATTATGGATAGATTCGAAAAACTTGAGAGATAGAGAGAGAGAAGAGAGAGAGAGAGAAGAGAGAGAGAGAGAGAGAGAGAGAGAGGAGAGAGCAGAGAGGAGAGAGAGAGAGAAGAGAGAGATGAGAGATAGTAGAGAAGAGAACTGGAGGGTTAGGGCCAATAAGAGGTAGTTAAGATTGTTAGAGGGCTTTAGAGAGTTTCCTCTTTTTTTGAAGCTGGTGTTGAACTGAATTGAATGGATCGCTTTACTTCCTTCAAGAAAGAAAGGTTGAAAGCTGAATGACAAGATGGAAACAATAATTTACCAGCAATACGTGCAAGTTCAGAACAGCAAGTTTTGAGAAGCCTCAAAAATACGAAGTTCGGAAGAACAAGTTTTGGAGTCCACAAGATGGATGTCTTCAGGATCATTCTGCCTTGCTTAGTGACAAGGGCTTACGAAGGATCTCAGAGAAAGTACGGGATGTAGTGGCGATTTTTACAAGGAAAGATTAGTTAATTGATGTGCGTTAAAATAATAAATAAATCGGAGGGAAATTGGGAAATGAGGAACAATTTGAGGAATCGTCCAAAGAGTGGACACACTCACACAGACAAGTGTCTGAATGAATAACCTCAGGCTTTAGCAAAGTAAGACAGAAGTGATTGCCGCTCTAAACGTCCTAAAGGTCAATACTGTAACTGTTTTATTACTAATGTCCCGGCGCACGTCCAGTATAGATCACACGATGTGCCTGATGCAGCATGTGAGGAGGAACTCGAGTGCTGAATTTAGGCGAAGAAGGTAAGATCTAGCAGGTGATTTGCTCTAAAGCTCTTAAAGAGGTCAGATAGTATTACATGTTTAGTATGCTATGGTCACCCACTAATGTGCTGAGAGTGATAAGATAGAAGCTCTCAGCCTTAGCAACAAGGTAAAGAGCAGGCAGTATCTGCCGCACATACCTGCTAAGCTCTAAAATGTTTCAAGACGTGTTTAGTTTATGCTGCATGTCATCCAAGAAGTTTGTATTCTGCCTGTACACGAGCATTGTTGAATGTTTACAGACGCTTAGCTAACTGGCACAGTTGTTCATTTTATGGAACTGTTTGTATACCCATTTAATGACCATTGATATAATTAGATTGTAATGATATGGATATGTAAAACGTTAGATAGGAATAGCCAGAAAAGAAAATTAGCTACAGTAACGATGACTAATAATGTAATAGAGCGGCAATGATTAGTTCGCGATTCTGGAGGTCAATTGAAGATGGAAGAGTACGCGGAAGAATCTTATTAATTTCTTGGTTAAAAAAATTATAGGGAAGTACCACTTAGATGTTGTCTTTTCCTTTGAATTTAGTCAGTTTATAATGTATAATTATATATTATTATATATTATTAGGTAATCGATCGCTAGCAGATGGTATATATGTACCGTTATATAAAGTATATAATATTTTCTAGTTATAAGTATTATTTAGTAGAGATATATGGCTGATAATTTAATATATATCCAGTATAGTAGATATAGGATGTGGTGTTATAATATATAGTTATAAGTAGATGATAATGAACTTTGTATATATTACTAGTACGTAATAGTACTTATATAATCGGTTAGAGAGTGGTATATATATATATCACCATTAAGTTCCATCTGTTGCTCAGTTGACCTGCATATAGTCAGTACTAATAGTAAGTAGTTAAGGTCAAGTCGTTTATTGATTTAATATAGGAAGTGTGATGGTTTTGGAAAAATATATTTTTCGCTGTGCTAAGTCGTCGATAAGTTTATCTGCGGCTGGAACCTAGATTGACGATGTTCTGCGATGCATTCAGCTTTTCAGTGACATCGTTCACGTGTGCTCCGGGTGAGCGACAGGTCTTATGATGTAAGGATTCAGAGAAACGATTGCTCGTCACGCTCTAGGTAAGTTCGTACCGCCTACCGTCTAGACAGATTGATAGACAATGAGTAGAAATGAAGAGAGCAGATTGAAGCAAGACAGTTGCTTATTTGATTCATTTTCTGATGAACAGAACAATTTGTGCAAAAAGGGAAGGAAGTGTTACCCGTTAAAAAAGAGAGGTGGTATCGTACAGGGAACGACGTAGAGAAAGAGAATGATGAATGAGCCGGTAGATTAGGTGGCAGCAGTTGTGTTTCGCTGCGACGATTGCCGATAAATTTAGTGTATAGATAGAGTGGGTAAAGACGGTAAAGGAATCGGTTCGTGTCTGTCGTGTTTTGCAGAGTGTGATAGTTATAACAGATACGATGTCTAAAAGGAATTTTAGTTGGCTGTGGCCATATTCAGAATCTATTTGTTAGAAGCTGCAAGCAGTTATTAACACGATAAAGTTGTTAGGCCGTCATAGATTGGCAAGAGTCTAAATTCTCTCAAGACGCCGGAGTATGCGATTACCGCAATATCTTAGGTGAGATTCGAAATTAAGAGAAATATGGCGAAAGTGATCTGAAGAGCGTCAACGTGCCCTCCCTGTCGTCTCTCTCTCTCTCTCTCTCTCTCTATCTCTCTCGTCTCTCCTCCTACTCTCAGTAACTCTCTCTCTCTCTCTCTCTATCCTCTCTCTCTCTCTCTCTGCATCTCTCTCGTCAGCACACACACACACACAAATCCACACACACACTACCCCTACACACACACACACTATATATATATATATATATAATATATATACTATATATATAATATATATATATATATATATATTATATATATTATATATATATATATAGTATAATATATACATAGTATATAATATATATTATATAAAATATATATATATATTGTATAGGTATAATATAATATTTAATATAATATATATATATAATGTACTATTATAGTAATAAGCCTATATGATAGTATAGTAGATGAGGACGAAGTACATTTACGGATAATATAGTATATGTTATACGCATAAAGGTATAGTATGGCTACATATAGTTATATATAAGTATAGTATATATTATCATAGGTATAGTATCAATCATGCAAGGGGCGTACCCGCGAGAAAAAATTTCTCCAAGGCGTGGGGGGGCGAAAGCTTATATTATCTGAATACTAATATAATATATATAATTAGTATATGTGGGAATATATATAGTATATAGTGATATATCTAGTAGTTATATCTTATATATACTAGTAGTCTATGTATAGTTTATATAACATATATAGTATATAGATTAGTATATTTAAGCTAATATTATATATAACGTATTAATATATAGAGTATCGATAATAAGAATACTATACGCGAAAAATAATGTCAGTAACTGATTTCGCCTTGCAATAGATATAGGATAGATATGTGTTCAATAACATTTCACCGACAAACGCCTTGGTTTCCAAGATACAAGCGTGAATGAAGACCATTATTATTAAACATTAGTGGATGGCTACACACTAAACGTAAACTAGAATTTGGAAAGGTAATTAACAAATTCCATTCAAAATTTATTTAATTATGGAAGAATAAAATGGCACAGCCATTTTGAACTGTGCAAGCAGAAGAAATCTAAAACAAGCAGAGAATTACGTACGGAAAGGCATGGTGACAACTAAGGTTAATAACAATAATGTTGAAAATGGAGCCTTCTCCAGCGGTAATTCAGTGCCTACTCTATTCTGCGAGGGGGGGGGGGCGGGGTGGGGGGGGGGGGGTCGGTCATTGGATTGGCGGACACGTTCAAATATACGGTGTGTGTGCCGAATTGGTGTCACAAGATGCGATCATGCGAGCCCTTAATTCTTCGGGCCTTTCAACTGTTGCTTATAAACCAAATGTTTCAGGTGACCCACAAGAAGAATCCAATGCATTAGGTCTGGAGACCGCGGAGGACAAGGTTCTGTACTTCTTCGACTATCCAAAGCGGCGTGGATATACTAGTGCTTTCAAATAGTTACGAGCACTAAACTAAAATGAAGTCTGAGCATGCCGTGCGTTGCATGAAGTTAAAATACGAAGTTTTCGATCTTCAATTGAGGAATGGGACGTCGTTATCGACAGTAGTGGTAGGTGCGCAAGGTCCACATTTGGTCGTTACAAGGAAATTGGAAGCAATACTCGATAAAACGTCTCCAGTAAGCCTAGCTGGTAAAAAGAAATGGACCTATCAAATGGTTGCCAAGCGAGTTCCGACCCAATAAAACGTTTGCGATGAAAAACTGGTCTGGATGGCCGGCTTGTCAACTATTGCATGTGGGTCTCATCAGCCCATAGGTGATTGTTGTGGAAGTTCGATTTGGCGTCTCTGGAAAATTTGCCTCATCGGTGAACAATATTTCTACTAAATGGTGAGGATTGTCTTGCAATTTTCTATTGCATCCTCGACACAAAAGCTAACTCTGCAGGAAATCTGTTGGTAGCAAGTGCCCTGCACTCCGTGGATGTGAAAGGGTAGCAGAATTGATTTTTTTCAATACCCTGAAAACTGTCCAATGACTTACAATGTAGTGTTGCAGTAATCTTTCTGGTACTTGTTGTAGGACTGTCCTCAAGTTCTTGGAGAACCTGTTCTTCAGCATCTGGAGTTGATACTGTGCGAGGTCGCCCCCCGTTTCCATTAGATAAATTTTTTTTAAAACTTCTCCTGTTTCTCTAAAGACGTTTGTGGAGACGTGCAAACATAGTATAATGCGGGATGACACGATTAGGGCTACATTTCTTCATAGAGACGCATGGCTTGCTAAATAAATTAACCGTTCGTACAGAACCGTAAACAAAATGCATATTGCACATTTCACTATTTGTGTACTTCATTTTGAAAATATGAGCAAAACCTTGAACACAGAACTTGACGTGACACGGACTAGTATATGTATAAATAAAGCGAGATACGGAACTAGTAAATAACAGGTAGTTCACCTTTCCTACGGTATATTTATGCTTATTATTAAAAGGAGATGTGGGCACGGGACGGGCCATGGAATATATCAGATATGTCCCAAATAAGTTTCATCACCTTGTAATCTTTGGAAACGAGGCGTTTTGGTGAAATGTTTATTGAACATATTATCCTATATAGCTTTATGCAAGAATATCAAGGAATATCATACTGAATTTTTTCGCAGTATTAACGATACACCCTGTAAGAAATATATAACTTATTTAAAAATTTAGATCCCGAATTCCAGGGGGGGGCAAGTGCCCCCTCCTTGCCCCTATGTGCTGACGCCTATGATATAATATATATATATATCATATCTATATATATAATATCTTAGATAATATATATATATATATATATATATAATATATATCATATATATTTTTATTATATGTAATATATAATATATATATATATATTATTATATCATATTATATATATATATAATAGTATATTATATATATATTATATATTATTATTATTATATATAATAATATAATATATATATATAATATAATAATATATATATATATATATATATCATTATATTAATGTGCACATAACACCTTAGGAGGTCGGAGGCAGCTGCAGATATATTAATATATATATAATAGTATATTATATATATATTAAGTATATAATATAAGTATATTATATTATATATACGTAATATATATATATATATATACATATATATATAATTATATATAATTAGTATTTTAATATATATATTCTAGTTAATGCGTATTAACTATATATATAATATATATATTATATTAATAAATTATATTACCGTATATATATATATATATTATGGTATATATATAATATATATATATATATATAGTAATATATATATATATATTATTATATTATATAATCATAATATATATAATATTATTGTTGCACAAGCACCTTAGGGAGGTCGCGCAGCTGCAGATATATATATAATACAGTAAATATATACTATAATATATATAATATATATATTATATATTATATATTATATATATATATAATATATTATATAGTACGTATATTATATATATATACTCATATATCATGCAATTATATATATATATATTTATAGGTATATATATATATATATATAATAATATATATATACTATAAAATATATATACCGTATATATATATATATATATATATATATATATATATATAATATATAATTATATATGTATATATAGATAATAAGTTATTATACAAATATATAAATTATTATATACTATATATATATATATAAGTAGTATTGGAAGGAGTTGAGGGACCGCTAGCACCCTTTTCGATATGAAGGAATAGAAGTATAGGTGGAATTACACTTGGAAATATAATCTATATATGGGCTTAACTCGATCACGTGCGTGTAATTTTCAAAGTTCTGTGGATGTATATAGAAGGGGGGTCACCCCCGAGAGCGTAGCCGCTACGCCCGCGTTTATACCCTTTTGGCTTTCCAAACCCGAGATTGAGTTAGGCCTAACGGCTAATCATCGACAGCCAGGTGTTCGATGCGCGTGAGAGAGAGAGCGAGCGAGCCGGCGCGAGCGTCGTGCGTGCACATAACATCACACCATTATTATTAATTAATTATTACTATTAATTCGATTTCCGAAGAAAATCGAATCTGAGTCGAAAAACGATCCCTGTGGGGATCGTTTTTTACGCACTCCGACTTCGGATTCCGCCGTGGCCGCGTCTTCGCATCCGGTTTTGACTCCGACTCCGATTGCCAGCCTGCCTCCGCCTCTGAACTTATCGTATCGTGCTAAAATTTGGAGGATGGTTAGATGGTAACATAACCTCTGTGTATACGAGATTACGTCCCCGTGGGTCCCCCCGAAGGGGGGACCCACCCCCATTAAAACATTAAATATTGACGTAGAAAGTTGAAATTGGTGAGAGGAGTCATACAGGAGTTGAGGGTTTCTAGAAAGAATTGGTATTGGAATCTCAGGAGTTGGCTCCGGCACCGGTTCTGGAGCCACTGCACGGTGCCGAGTTAATAAAAATCGTACATAACAACAATATTGGTTGTTCTTATAATATGTTATTGGATCTGTAATTTCAAATAATGATTTCAGAACCATCAAGAAAAAAATAAATCAATAAATCAATAAATAAATAAATAAATAAATAAAATTTCTTATTCTTTTTATGTTTGTAACTTACAAATTTACGTTTTTACATACCTAACAAGCAGTAAATCACTAAATCAAACACCATCCCAACCAGCATCCAACCTCCCTCCTGACCATCCATGATCTATTGATCTTATTGATTTAAGGTCAATTTTTTTACTAAAATTGTAACGTTTTACATACACTAAAAGCAGTTAATCACTAAAATCAAACACCATCCATCTACCTTCCTGTCACCCTCCTGATCAGTTGTGTTAATCTATTGATATATTGATCTATTGTATCTATTGATCTATCTGGACTATTGATCTTATTGATTAAGGTCAAATTTTTTACTAAAAATTGTAATGTTTTACATACCTAAATCAGTAAATTCAGTAAATCACGCCACCCAACCTACCCTCCTGTCCAAGTCATGATCTATTGATCTATGATTCTTTGATCTATTGATTAAGGTACAATTTTTTTACTTAGTAAAATCGTCATGTTTTACATACCCTAAAATCAGTACATCAGTAAATCGTAGGCACAGGTACAGGCGCAAGCCTCCTCCTGTCAATCATGATCTATTGAATCTATTGATCTATTGATCTTATTGATCTATTGTCCATATGTGATCTATTGATTAAGGTCAAATTTTTACTAAAAAATGTCATGTTTTACATACCCTAAATCAGTAAATCTAGTAAATCAAGCCAACCAACCTAACCCATCTGACTGTCCAAGTCATGATCTATTTGATTCTCATTGATCTATTGATTCTCATTGAATCCTATTGATTAAGGTCAAATTTTTTACTAAAATTGTCATGTTTTACATAACCGTTTTATACTAAATATCAGTAATCAGTAAAATCAAAGCCACCCAACTAGGACCCTTCGCGTGCCAATCATGATCACTAGTTGATACTATTTGATCTATTGATCCTATTGATTCAAGTCACATTGGATTAAGGTCAAATTTCTACTAAAATTGTAACGTTTACATACCCTAAAGCAGTAAAAATCACTAAATCAAACCACTATCCAACCTCCTCCTGACACTGTGATCTATTGATCTATTGATCTATTGATCTATTGGATCTAATTGATTAAGAGGTCAAATTTTTACTAAATGTCAATGTTTTACATACCCTAAATCAAGTAAATCAGTAATGCAAGCCACCCAACCTCCCTCCTGATCATTCCATGGATCTATTGATCTATTGATCATTGATCTATTGATCTTTATTGATCAATTGATTTAAGTCAAATTTTTATCTAAAATTGGTACCGTTTTATCATATACCCTAAAGCAATAAATCACTAAATCAAACCACTATCCAAACCTCCTCCTGACCATGCTGTGAGCGTTGGATTGAATCTATCTATTGATATCTATGGATATCAAGTGCACATTTCGAGTGTCATTTGTTGGGAATACCAGTAATCAGTACATCATGCGTGTAGCGACGTGCAGATAAAATCAAGTTCTTTATACAAAGAACAGAACAAATATAGATGCTGACGTAACAAAGTTTTTTCACATCAATAAAGCTAAACATGGCGTAACATGAACTAGTGAAATTAATGTAGCAAAGACAACCTATCACCACCTTAAACACGAATCAAACTTGTTAACATTAACAAGTTCCACACTTAACATCCGTAAAGTAACTAGCATAACAACCAAAACCGTAACTTATTCACACTTTTGTCAACATATCTCTAACATAACGATGTTAATATACACTAAGCATGGTAATAATTAACTAAATTTTATCACAACAGTGGTTTAATTCCATCATACATGATCAATCCGAATCATACTCTAACCTAATAAGGGTTTCCATCAATTAAAGCTGACATGATGTGATAACATGGAACTAGAAATAATGACAAAGACAAAACGCGTATCAGACAGCCTTAAAGACACTCCGAACTAAACGAACGATTACGAAAATTCGCCGACACTTAACACCAGTAAGTAAATAACATGGGGTATGGGATATTTCGGCAAAACGAGTAGACCTAAGTCTTAACCTTTTTCAACTGGCATACTTACTCTTGAAGCACTACTGGATTTGTGAATTTACAACTAAGCATACTGACGACTAATACTTTAGTGTGCAAATTGTAATCATAACCTTGTCCGATTATATACTGACCACCAAATATATGCTAACATAACAATGTTTTCACATTAATAACAAGCTAACATAGGCATCATAACTGAACTAGGAAAACTAATGGTAACAACGAACAAACACCTAACACAACTTACACACAAATAAACTGTTAACATAACAAAGTTTCAACTTAAACAGCGGTAAAGTAAACTACTTTCAACATAACAAAACGTCACCGTGTTTATACTTTTTTCACAACATATCTCTAACACATTAACGTTAATCTTAACATTGGATACAGTAACATTTATCAAAAAATGTGTCATAACCAAACCTAACCCTCATAATACCTAACGGGTAAAGACGAATAAAGTAAAGTTTTAAGGCCTATATCAGTAGAAGACGAATCCCTTTCAGAAAATCCCAACTCTAAAGATGAAAAATGATCTTAAGGAGGACACGATAGGTAATAAAGTGATGCAATAACTTGATTATGATTTGGACCCTCTGGCAGGATGATAGTACTAAGCAATGTGACGCAGGTTCTGCCAGAATGCGTACGGTTATGACGAATTTAATATAAATGTCACTGTCTTCGGTTGGGAATATAGGGATGTAAATCTCTCGTCGAGTGAAGATATCAAGAACGAAACAAGCGTAAGAGATGCGGGGAGATGTCATATCCAGGTATCAACCTGAGATATAAACTATCGCTAACTGAAGAAAATAGTTCATCATGAACATCCTCTTAAATGTAATGAGATTCCTTTCTTTCAACCAATCAGAAGAAAGTAGAGAAAAAGAATAGCGACGTAGCGAAATGAACCATATCGAAAGTTTTCAAAAGGGTAATATATTCTTCGTTCGACAACAAACAACAACATAGTACAAAGATAAATTTCTTTAGATACTAACCAACAATGAATATATGCTACGTAACATTGTTTTCAACATTAATCAACAGCTAACATAGGCATTACTAGAACTAAAGAAAATAATGGCACAACGACGAATCTACACAACTAACAGCATGAATAAAGGATGTTAACATTACAAAGTTCCACACTTAACACCTGTAAAGTAACTGACCTTTACCATACAAAAACGTAACCTATTCATACTTTTATCAAACATATCTCTAACATATTAACCGCCTAATTTTACATTGACACAGTTATATTAACAAGAATTTATTATAACCTTGTTTAATTATCATACAGACAACGAATGTAATGCTAACGTAACAAAGTTTTCCCCCTTAATAAAGCTAACATAACATAACCCGAACTAGATTATGATGTACAACGACTAAACCTACACACCACTTACGTGCGAATAAAACACTAACTTGGAACAAACTGTTGCAACATAAGGACAGCACATAAAGTACCTAGACACATCGTGCAAACGTAACTAGTCCACATTTTTTTCCAAGCATATGCTCTAAACATATCAACGTGGCTAATTTTACATTAACATCGTAATATTTAACAAAAGTTAAGCATAAACCTGTCTAATCATCATCCTGCAAAGAATATAATGCTGACGTAACAAATGTTTTTTAGCATCAACTTCGTAACATTTAACAGAAAATTCATCATAACCTCGTCTAAATATCAAAATCCCCAGCGTAATAATTGCAAACAATAAAGTTTTAACCAAACATAACAAGAAATAAAGCGAAGAATTTTAATCCTAACTAACATAAAAATATAGTTTCTTTGAAGTAAATAGATCACAGTAAAAGAACGTAATAATTTACTGATTTTAAAGCAGTAAATCAGTAAATCAGTAGAATCAAAACCTCCATCCGTGCAGCCCTTAACCCGGTCCCCCACGCTGTGATCTATTGAGCTGTTTGATTTAAGTCATATTTTCACTAGAATCATTTTGGACAAACATAACATAAAATCATGTTCTTATATACTAACCTACCTACGAATATATGCTTAACCAAACAAAGTTTTTAGCAACTCAATAAAGCAACAAATTCATACCGCGGACTAGGAATAATAAATGTAACAAATGCAAACTCTTAGACATAGTATGCAGCCCGTCCCGCCCCCCCGGGGGTAAAAAAATGTGGAAAATAATCCCCAAGCCCTAACATCCCTGAAAATTCCCCTACTGATCAGCAAAGTAGCTAACAGGTCATACCATACTCGATATGTTCCCACTTTCTTCGAGCATATTAGCACAGGTAAAAGCCATATTATCTAAAAAAATCCCTTCAAAGTGACAATCTATCAAAGATACCACCGATCTTGAACTATGAATTGACACTATCTTCCATCAAGTGTCACTCGTTTCGAATATAAACATCATTTGACCTTTGAATAAACGTAGACATTTAGCAAAAAGTCCTAGGGCAAACCTTAACCATTATTCAACAAAAACTAACTAGGCCTCACGTTTCTAAACACATCATCGTGTCAGTTAAGCACAAGTAATATCTTACAAACAATCTCATCATTTTCTCTAACAATCAGTGTTAATTTCATTCACATTGGTATAGTAATATTTAACATACGTATCTAATACTTACGAATAAACAGTTTTCATTAACCAGAGTATCTAAAGCAACACCATTACCTTCCGAGAGAAAACCCAGGTTGGATGCGCCCTTGAAAGGGTGTGAATCCGGCGAAGAAGGGGATCACCCCGAAGGGGTGTAACGCGGGCTTTAGGCCTCAGCCCGAGGGCTGAGGCCTTACCCGCTCCTTCGGAGGTAATAGGGGCTTTATCCCCTCCGAAGGATGGGGTAAGCGCTTCAGCGTCCTTTCGGGCTGAGGCCTTAAAGCCGCCGCTTACACCACCTTCGGGTGATCCCCGCGCCGGATTCACAGTTGTTACCCTTTCAAGGGGAGCATGGCCCCTGGGTTTTCTTCTCGGAAGGTGAATGTGTTTGCTTAGATACTCTTGGTTTAATGAAAACTGTTTTATTCGTAAGTTAGATACGTATGTTAAACTATTACTATGGAACAATAGTGGAATAACACTGATTTGTTAGAGAAAATGATGAGTTTTTGTAAGTATTACTGTGTTAACTGGACGATGATGTGTTAGAAACGTGAGCCTTAGGTTAGGTTTTGTGATAATGTTAGGTTTGCGCTAGACTTTTGCTAATGTCTACGTTTGATTCAAAGGTCAAATGATGTTAATATTCGAAACGAGTGACACTTTGATGAAGATAGTGGCAATTCATAGTTCAAGATTGTGGTATCTTTGATAGATTGGTCACTTTGTTAAGGGATTTTGTAGATAATAAGGTTTTACCTGTTGCTAATATGCTGCGAAAAGTTGGGAACATCATCGAGTTATTGGTATGACCTGTTAGCTACTTTGCCTTGATCAGTAGTGAATTTTTCAGGATGTTAGCTGGATTATTTACCTCGGAGACCGTAGAGGTGTATGTTTTTAGGTTTGCATTTGAGTACTTATATTCTAGTCGCGGTATGATTTGTTAGCTTTTATTGGTGCTAAAACTTTGTGTTGGTTAAGCATATATTCGGAGGTTAGTATATATTAATGGAAGCATAATTTTTATGTTATGTTTTGTCCAAAATGATACTTGAAATATGACTTAAATCAATAGCTCTCAATAGATCACAGGTGGGTGGGACGGGTAGGGGACTGCACGGATGGAGGGTTGGATATTTGAATTACTGATTTTACTGCTTTAAAATCAGTAAATTAATAACGTTTTTACTGTGATATTTTACTCAAGAACGTATTTTTATGTTATGTTAGGATAAAATTTGTTATTTTTTGTTATTTTGGGTTAACCACCTTTATGTTTGCACATTATTCGCTGGGGTTATGATATATTTAGACGAGGTTATGATGAATTTTTTGTTAAATGTTACGAAGTTGATGTAAAACATCTGTTACGTAAGCATTATATTCTTTGTCAGTATGATGATTAGACAGGTTTTATTGCTAAAAATCTTTTGTTAAATATTAGCATGTTAAATGTAAAAATTAGCATTGATATGTTAGAGATATGCTTGAAAAAGTGTGACTATGTTACGTTTGCACGATGTGTTAGGTACTTTATTGCTGTTATGTGCAGAAGTTTGTTAATGTTAGTGGTTTATTCGCACGTAAGGGGTGTTAGGTTTGTTCGTTGTAAACATCATATTCTTAGTGTCGGTTATGTTATGTTAGCTTTATTGAAGTGGAAACTTTGTTACGTTAGCATACTTTCGCTACTCTGTATGATAATTAAAACAAGGTTATGATAATTTTTGTTAAAATATTACTGTGTCAATTAAAATTAGCGTTTAATATGGTAGAGATATGTTTGGTAAAAAGTATGAATAGGTTACGTTTTGTATGCAATGTAGTTAACTTTACAGGTGTTAAGTGTGGAACTTTGTTATTTTTAACAGTTTATTCATGCTTAAGTTGTGTTAGATTCGTCGTTGTGCATTATTTTCTTAGTTCTGGTAATGCTATGTTAGCTTTATTAATGTGAAAACATGTTAACGTTAGCATATATTCGTTGTTAGTATCTAAGAACTTATCGTTTGTACTATGTTGTTGTTTGTTGTCGAACGAGAATATATACCGTTTTGAACTGATATGGCTCCTTCGTACGTCGTATTCTTGTTTAATTTTCTGCTGATTGGTTGAAAGAAAGAATCTCATTAACTTTTTTAAGGGATGTTTATATACTATTCTCTTCAGTAGGATAGTTTTTCTCAGTGTTGATCGATGAACATCTCCCCGCATACATCTACGCTTTGTTGTTGATAATCTTCACGAGGCCTTTCGTTATACCAACGAACAGTGTCATTTAATATTAAATCGTAAACCGAATGCGACTCGCTTTTTTAGAAACCAAATTGCCTGCGCCCCCTAGTATAGGTCCTGCAGAGGGTCAAATATAATAAGTATTGCATCACTTTATGCAGATGGTTAAAGCATAAATCATTTTTCATTTTTAGAGTTGGTATTTTCTGAAAGGAGGCAGAGTCTAAAAAGAGATAAGCTAAAAACTTTACTTTATTCGTTCTTTACTCGTTAGGTATTATGAGGGTTAGGTTTGGTTATGACACATTTTTTGAATAAATGTTTACTGTATCAATGTAAGATTAACGTTAATAGTGGTTAGAGACTATGTTGAAAAAGGTATAAATAGGATTTACGTGTTTTTGTATGTAAAGGTTAGTTACTTCCGCTGTTAAGTCTGTGAACTTTGTTTAATGTTTACAAGTTTATTTGTGTGTAAGTTGTGTTAGGTTTGTCGAGTTGTACATTATTTTCCTAGTTCATATGAAATGCTATGTTAGCTTTATTAAAGTGAAAAAATTGTTATGTTAGCATATTTGTTTGATCAGTAATGTAATCGGACAGGTTATGATACTTTTTTGCTAAATATTAGTGTGTTAATATAAATTAACATGTTATGTTAGAGATATGCTTGAAAAAAGTAAAATTAGGTTACGTTCTGTATGCATCGTTAGTTACTTTACTGTGTTAAGTGTGGAATTTTTGTATAATGTTGTTTTATTCGTGAGTTAAGGTGTGATAGGCTTTTTGATCTTTTGTACATTGATTTTCTTAGTTCATTCATACATCATGTTAGCCTTTATTGTATGTGGAAACCTTATTATGTTAGAGTATATTCGTTTGATCAGTATGATTAATTAACCATGTTGTGATAATTTTAGTTAATTATTACGCATGTAGTGTAAATTAACATCGTTATGTTAGAGATATGTTTGACAAAGTGTGAATTAAGTTACGTTTTTGGGTTGTTATGTTAGTATACTTTACGGATTTAAGTGTGGGAACTTGTTAATGTGTAGACAGTTTTTATTCGTGTTTAAGGTGTGATAAGTTTGTCTTGTACATTATTTTCATAGTTTCATGTTATTGCGCCATGTTAGCTTTATTGATGGTGAAACTTGTTAGGTCAGCATATATTGTTTGATTTTTATAAAAGAACTTGATTTTATGTTATGTTTATCCAAAATGACACTCGAAATGTGACTTGGAATCAATAGTCAAAGTAATAGATCAATAGATCACAGACGGTCAGGAGGGAAGGTTGGATAGTGGTTTGATTTAGTGAATTTACTGCTTTAAGGGATATGTAAAACGTTACAATTTTTAGTAAAAATTTGACTTAAATCAAGAAGATCGAATAGATCAATAGATCAATAATCAATAGATCATAGATCATGCTGATCAGGAGGGTAGGTTGGGTGGCTTGATTTACTGATTTACTGATTAGGGTATGTAAAACATGATCAATTTTAGTAAAAATTTGACCTTAATCAATAAAGATCAGTAGAGTAATAGATCAAATAGTATCAATAGATCACAGATGGTCAGGAGGGAGGTTGGGAAGTGTTTTGATGTAGTGATTTACTGCTTTAGAGGTATGTAAAAACGTTACAATTTTAGTAAAAAAATTGACTTAAATCAATAGATCAATAGATCAATAGATCAATAGATTCAATAGATCAATGAGATCATCGGGATTGGACCAGGAGGTAGGTTTGGGTGCTTGATTTACCTGATATTACTGTTTAGGGTATGATAAAACATGGAAACAGTTAGTAAAATAAAATTTGACCTAATCAATAGATCTAGATCAATAGATCTATAGATCATAGATGAGTTGGGGATGATAGGTTGGTTGCTTGATTTACTGAGATTTACTGTTTAGGGTATGTAAAACATGACAATTTTTAGTAAAAAATTTGACTTAATCAATAGATCCAATAGATCAATAATCAATAGATCAATAGATCAATAGATCATGATGGACAGATAGGGTTGGTTTGCTTGATTTACTGATTTACTGATTTAGGGTTGTAAAACATGACAATTTTTAGTACAAAAATTGACCTTATCAATAACGAATCAATAGACACTAGGATCAATAGATCAAGTAGATCAATAGATCGATGATTGGACAGGAGCGTAGGTTGGGTGGCTTTAAATTTACTGATTTACTGATTTAGGGTATGTAAAACATGACAATTTCATATAGTAAAAATTGACGCGCTTATATCAACTAGATCAATGTGTAAGGATGAATAGGATCAATAGATCAATAGAGTTCAATAGATCATAAGATCACAACTGATCAGGAGGGAGGGAAGGAAGATGGATGGTGTTTGATTTAGTGATTAACTGCTTTAGGGGTATGTAAAAACGTTACAATTTTAGTAAAAAATTTGACCGATTTAATCAATAGATCAATAGATCATTAGATGGTCAGGAAAGGGGAGGTTGGATGCGGATTGGAATGGTTGGTTTTGAATTTTAGTGACTTTTACACTGCTTTAGGGTATTGTCAAAAACGTACATGTTGTAGTTTTCACAAACATAAAAAGAATCAGAAATTTTTTATTTATTTATTTATTATTGTTTATTGATTTATTTTTTTCTTGAATGGTTCAGGTAGCTTTTATATAGAACTCTTCATGTAGCTAGAACATGGGATAAATACCCAATATGTTGTTATACGAATTTTTATTACCTAAGCACCGCACTGGCTCCAATGCACGCGGTGCAGCGGCCAACTCCTTGAATTCCTATACGCAAGTCTTTCTAGAAACTCAACTCTAAATCCTCTCACCAAATTTCAACTCTTTCTACGTCAATATTTAATGTTCTTAATGGGGGGTGGGTCCCCCCTCGGGAGGGGATAACCCACGACGGGACGTAATCTCCGTGAATACACAGAGGTTATGTACCAATCTAACATCCTCCAAATTTTAGCACGATACGTAGTTCAGAGGCGGAGGAGAGACTGGCAATCGGAGTCCGGAGTCGAAAACCGGATTGCGAAGACGCGGCCACGGCGGAATCCGAAGTCGGAGTGCTTAAAAAAAAAAACGATCCCCTACAGGGATCGTTTTTCGACTCAGATTTCGATCCTTCGGAAAATCGAATCTTCGACGTAATAATAATAATAATAATGTGTTATGTGTATGTGCACGCAAGCGCGGCGCGGCGCGCTCGCTCGCTCCTCTCTCTCACGCCATCGAACACTCGGGTCGATGATTAGCCCGTTAAGGCCTAACTCAAATCTCGGGTTTGGAAAGCCAAAGGGGTATAAACGCGGCGTAGCGGTTACGCTCTCGGGGGTGACCCCAAGCTTAATCCGTCCTTCAGACTTGGAAATTACACGGATTCGTTTCGAGCTTAGGAAATATAAAGAAGCTTATCCAAGTTTCAGACCTGTAACTCTTTCCTTCATATCGAAAAGGGTGCTAGCGGTCAAAAAGTCTTCCAATACTACTATATATATATATATTATAATATATATATATAGTACTATATATATATATAGTATATATATATATATATATATATAATACTATATATGTATATACGTTATATCAGATCTAATATATATATATTTAAAGTGTTTATTTGCTAGGTTATATATTTATAAATATAAGGATATATATATAATATATATATATATATAGGTAATATATAATATATATATATGTTATATATATATATATGTATATATAATTAGTAGGTATATATAGTATATAAGTAATACGGACGGCGATGGACTAGTTGTAAGTATACTAGTAGCGTAATGATAATATAGTAGTATAGATATGATTATGTATGTGAATCATATATATATATACATAGTTATTACATCTTAGTAGATAATATAGATATATAATGCAGTGACCAGGATGCTGCGCGAGCCTCCCTTAAGGTTGTTATGTCAATAATATATATAGTTATATATGATACATAGGTAATGAGATATTATAAGATATATATAGTAATCTATTATGAAGTAGGTATATAGTATATGTAAGTGAGTAGTTATAATAATATAATTATTATAAGCATAGTATATATATAATTAATAGTAGTATGAGTATTTATATATAGTGACGGTAAATATATAATATTTATTAATAGTGAGTTAGTAGTATATTAGATATTAAGAAGTAATAGTGATACTTATACATTAGTAAACTGATAGTAGTATGTATTTTTAGAGTTATATATATGTATTTGTATATTATAAATCATATATACTATGAATTAAAATGAGTGATATCGGCATGACGTAGACAGTTATATGAATTATAATATGTATAAGTAGTATAGCTATAGTACCGTTAGTTAGGTGAGTACGTGAGTAGGTACGTATAGTAGTGTTGTAGGTAATAGGTATATAATTAATAGTAAGATTAGTGAATAATCTGCAGCATGGCCCGCGGTGTTCTGACGGCTGCACACCTAAGATGTAGGTTAAAGGTGTGGCAATAGATGACGTAATTATAAGTATATTAGTAATATACGATATATAAAGTAGTATTAAGTAGCGTAGAGTATGTAATATAGTGTATATTTCATCGTGATAATATAGGATCGGTATGTATATAAGATAAATTATAAGGTAATATATATCATTATAGGTTGAAATTACATAGTAGAGTAGTGTTAGGTAATGATGTTACGAATATATATATGAATAATATAGTTATATATTAATGTGTAATATATTATATAATAATATATATATAGTATATATACATATAGTATATATATATATACTATATATATATGTTAAAGATGATATGATATTAGCTTTAGTGACTAAGTATAGAGTATATGAGTAGTATATATATAGTGTAGTATAAGAGTTATAACTGAGTAAGTATCATGGGCGGTCAGCAGTCATGAGGGGCAAGTTGAAGGGGCACTGTGCCCCCCCTGGAGATTCGGGATCTAGTAATTTTTTTAAATAATTATAGTGATACCATATACTGGGTTGAATCGTTAGATATTGCAAAAAAAATCAGTAAATGATATTGTCCTTGACTATTCCTTGCATAAATATGAAAGATAATCATGAGTGTATCGAGTAAACATTTCAACCGAAAACGCCTTGCGTTTAAAGGATAACAAGGTGATTGAGAGAACTTAATGTATAGGGACAGATCTAGATATATTCCAAGCTGCCCGTGCCCGTGCCACGCACGATGTGGGGTCGCTCACGTCGCCGTTAATAATGAGGGCATCAATAATACGATAGGCGGATATGTGCGGTAAGCGAGAACAGGCTTGAACGAGAGTCGACAGCGCTGGTGAGTTACGCGTATTGTCGAATAGTTCTCGTATTCTGACGCTTTGATGTCGTATAACGTTTGATACATGAGTCATGGTGTGATCATCGTAGCGAGCAGTCTGATGATTACGAAGAGATGGCTTGTAGCACTCAATCGATGCTTTACAAAGGATCATATGAACTTATATTCTGGACGTCCAAGTGGGATGTCATAGTGAGAGAGTGTTAGGGAACATGTGCATAGTTGTGACATGATGTGTGATTAGCGGGGGGTTCGAGTAGTCGATGTGAACCCGAAGACGAGCGTTAATAGAGTTAAGTAGAGGCATGCCATGCAGCGTGTCTACTGACAATGATGATAACCCGTAGGCAATGACGTAAGTGATAATGCCGCAGTGCCATAGAACGTAGAGTGGAAATTTGTCGAGCGTGCTCTCCAGCACCACGAGGGTCTTAGGAGGAAGATTGAAAGCAGCGGAAGTTTATTCACAAAAAACATTTTACTAAGACTGGGGAAGGAGCGGGGGAGCGATACCTAAAGAGTCTAGCACAGGTAATCAACACAGTCCAGTTGGTCGAAGAGACGAGCGTATCCGTCGCAGTCAACGTGTGAACGGTTGGAATCAGGTCCTACAGAACAGTGACCATAGATAGATAAAGATTACTGCTAAGCTACAGTGTCGAGTCATGATCGACGAGTTTTCTTCAGGAGTGATGTGGAAGAAATGCATTATATATTGCTGGCTACCCTTATTCGTCGCACATCCAAGCTGGTTGCAGGGCACTCTGTAACCGAACGAGATTTGTCACTGCAGATGTGAGCTTAATGGTGATTCAGATGGGAATGGCATACGAAAGAGAATATTGCGAGACAGATCCTCACCCCGAGATTTACGATAAGTAAAATAGTATTGAGTTCACAGGGGCCGCGATGAAGCGCAAGATATGTGTGTCCAGACGACCGCCAAGTGCACGAACTTCACAACAGCAATCGACAGTTAATGGTGCTGATGAAGAACCCACATTGCATGTGAAAAGCGGTCGCACATCGAAAAGACGCTCAGTTTTGGCATTGAATTGTTAATGGTCGGGCTGTGTGGGCACGATCATTGTGTGATGACGGATCGTTCTTGTTCTAAGCGCCGAAGCTAGGATCTAGCTGGAAGACGGTTGTAATACGGCCCGAATGGTTAGTTCCTTGAGCATGTAGGAAGCTTGCCTACGATACTGGAGAGTGACTCCGCAGTGATTCTAATGTAACAGAATCGAAAAAATGGTATGTGTGCATGGCTCGGACAGGATGCTCTGGGCCAGCTGCATTTTAGTTTTAGATTGCTCGTAACTATTGTGAAGCACTTGTATCAGCTCCCACCGCCGTATGGATAGGTCGGAAGACAGGTAACAGATGAATCCTTTGGTACCTCCGCGCTCGCTCACAGACGCTAAATGGCAATTCGGTTTTTCTTCTTGATGGGGGAATGCAGTCGCCTGAGACGATTTGGTGTTAAGTAGAGGCTAACAGGTGTGATAAAGGTACGCCGAATGAGTTAAGGGCTCGCCATAGGCGCCTCTTGGAAGAACGAAGGCCAGAATATGCGTCGACACACACGGTATGAATTGACGTGATCCAGCCGATGGATTCAATGCGGTAGACCGCGAAGATAAGAGGACCTGGGTATTACCACTACGACGATAAGGATGATGGAGGGAGGTCAAGACGCGAGAGTAGGATGGATGTAATCTAGATATATAACTAGAGACTGAGGTCGATTGGAGAGTAGATAGGTGCGTGATTCGAAGAGTATGGTGGAGAGAGTGCTCAGAATGGTGGTAGTGAGTGAATAGCGAAACGTGAGTGGTATGCAGCGCCGAGTTGCCGAATGAGCACAAGAGCTATGTGTTCCGTGTAGGGCCGGTTCCGTAAGGAGGACTGGACAGAGACCTAGTAGAAGCAAGAGGTAGATTAGTCCAGCTAATGCGAGGGACTGTAGTGGATCGAGGGAGTTGGCGTACATACGTCTCAGAGTGGGATGGAAGATGGGTAGTGTGGTTTACGAGGAGGTATTTGTGAGCGTGAGACACGGGAAAGTTCTTTCCGCGCAAGACGGAGACGTTTCATGTGAGAGCGTGCGACAGGGTAGGTTGAAGCTCGCTAGAGGACGTTCGGCCAGATGTGGAGAGGAGAGTGCGTATCGTGCAGTGAGGGGCCGCAGTCAGTTTATAAGATAGGTAGTTTCGGATCAAGGGACGGGAGTCGCGGAGGTGGGAGCGAGGATAGGTGGATGGCTGGAACGTGAGTTGATAGTTCAGGCTGCGGACTTGTCCGGATTTATGAGTGACAGGTGAGTTGACCGACTATAAAGGGATGGGACAAGGGTCTCCTGATCGGAGAATGAGTCGGGAAGGCATGGAGAATAGTTTGGATTGGCAAGATCGGATCATTGCAGCGAGGAGAAGTAAGATGCGGCGTCAGTACCTGAGTGTGTGGATGCGTAGGTTGGGATGTGGCAGCACGAGGTTCGAGGTAATAGATCGTTGTGTAGAAGTGGAGTGAGAAGGTCGTACAGATGCGTGAGAAGTCAGGGGTAACAGTTGCCGCTCTAGAGTATCGACATGCGGAGTCGCTAGATAGGTCGTAGGTGTGCCACGGTGTGGTGAGCAGGGATGGCGGACGGTGAGGTTCATCCCTGCTGGGGTCAGCTGGGCGCTGGAGAAGCTCATTTTTCAACATTCTGTTAATAAACCTTAGTGCACCATTAGCTTCGTACTATTTCTGTTGTATATTTTCTTCTGTGCAGTAATGTGGTGTATTCTTATAATTAAAATAAATTGAAATGAATTTGTTTAATTAACTATTCCAAAATTTAGTTTTACTGTTTATTGTAGCCTATGTTTAATGAGGTTTCCAATCCACCTGGTGTTCTTGAAACGAGGCGTTTCGGTGGAGAAGAATGTGTTGAATTGATCCACAATTATCTGTATAGTGTTTAATGACAGCGACTAGGGCAAGTCATCATTACGTGATATTTGTTGTTGCGCGGGCTTATATTATATAAGGTATGTGGTGAGTATTAGTATATTTATAGTCTAGTAGATATACATAATGAAGGTTATATGATATATATAGTAAAGTAGATTAGCATAATAGTGACTGCCGCGCATCATAGTAATATATATAGTATTAAAATATGGGAGACTAGAGTATTAAAGTAGGAGTAGATAGTAAGTGAGACGTACATGAGTACAGGCGAGTATGATGTATAATAAGTAGGCGTAATATCGGTTAATAGTAAGATATACTATGATATGAGGACCTATATAAGTAGAGGTATATATAGGTAGTATATACGAGTGATGATGAGGAGCTTGTGACTCCACCGATAGTACTAGTGCGAGAAGAGTTTGTCTGGACGGACGCCGCAGATGGATTATAGTGAACTAATGAAATAGGATTAGTTATAGTATACTTAGTGGGAGTTAAGGTATAGATGATCTATATTATAGAGTGAATTTCACATCGACTTAGAGGTGAGATAGGCAGTAGCTAATAAGTAGTAGTGAGGTAGTCAGTGATGATATGCAATATGATTAGGTTGCAGGTACAGGCGGATATAGGAATATATTAGTAGTAGAGTTGATATAGTATATATATAAGGTGTCGTGATAGAGAGGGACGCGCTTGACGTA
This sequence comes from Trachelipus rathkii, assembly GCA_015478945.1. NCBI lineage: Eukaryota > Metazoa > Arthropoda > Malacostraca > Isopoda > Trachelipodidae > Trachelipus > Trachelipus rathkii. Next base: position 35,298 of record JABUQX010021595.1, read on the forward strand.
GTAGTATATAAGTGATGAGTGGAAAGTGACATTATTATAGGTAAGTATGAGTGCTATATTGGAGTATAGTGATAATTATATACGATTAGTACTATCAGAATAGTGAGTAGTAGGTGGACTTGGTGATCAAGGGTAAATATGAATATTGAATACTTAGTGTATTGTATATTATAGTACTAGTAATTACATGTATATTGTGCGTATCGGATATATATAGTTATTATGACGGAGTGACGTGTGAGCGAGAATACAAGATAGGGTGGCTCAGTGATTTAATATATACGTAGGTCGATAGTGCTTGTTAACGTACGGTGGTAGTGTTTGTAAGCTATGAGATAATATTCATGGTAATAGTAATCAATAAATAGATGTGTAGTATTCATAATAGGTACTCTAAGGGGTGTGTGTAAAGTCGTGGTTGGAGGAGGTGACTAGTGCGTGTGTGGTGTGGTGTGGTGGTGTGGGTGTGTGAAGACGAAGAGAGACGAGCAGAGAGTAGAGAGGAGACGAAGAGCGGGAGAGATAGAGGAGAGATAGAGAGAGAGAGGAGACGATAGAGAGAAGGAGGAGAGAACGGAGAGAGAGAAGAGAGGAGAGAGGAGGGCTCCGAGTTAGAGAGCTTAGTTGTCGGTATGATGTCGTTTGTTCTGCATAGTTGTCTAATTTCGAATCTCCCTAATTTAACAGAGCAGTTATAGACTGCGTGGCTGAGAATGATTTATGGTACTCTGTGGCGCAATTTGCTAGGTAGATAGAAGTTTAGGATCTGTTACTGATCAGTTTTATCCAAAATATATTATATCTAGTGCCACCCAAACTAAAATATCATGTTGACACAATATCAGTATAGACAACGTCCAAAACAACAGAGCAACAAGACAGTTTCTTTCCTACTCACTATGTCCATCAGCAAAATGCAGACAACTTTTTTTTTCGGTTTAAATCCTTTTACGGTACTTGTTTGGTATTCTTTGTTTCTCAAAAATATCGGAAATAGCAAACTTTGGCTTCAGAGTGCTTGACTATTGATCTTCGTTCTGTGATTCTCTAGGTGAGCGTCTAAGACTTCTAGGAGTCAGAGTACGGTTTTCGCTGGGAAATTGCTCAGGTGGTTCGCGAGTCCGCCGAAACGAAATCCGGTCGGGGGTACATGATGAGAAGGCAACAGATGCAGGGTTCGACGAGGACAGATAAACCTGTTTACGGAGAATACGAAAGATAGTAGTGTAGTTTGCTAAGAAAAAATATGGCTATTTAAATACTGAAACGCTGACTAACTAATTTTGAGTAGTAGACGGCACCGTATACGTGGGCTCAGTCATCGCAGGAGAATGGTAGATAGTAAATATGAATAATAATGAATCTAGTACTATTAAGTATAATATATATCGACTATATGATTAATAGTATATGAGTGCGTGGTCATATATGTTAATGCTAAATACTAGAATCATATATATTATATTATAGATATACGTATAAGTATAGTGTCAACGGCTATATATTATATAATCATACTACTATATATATTAGACAGCGATACCTATATATCATAGAATATATTAGTAATACGATGGGGATAATATAGTGTATATGTATAATATTGTTATGACGGTTAAGCGAAGACTGATAGAGTAAGGAAACAAGCCTAAGGTAAGTCATTTAATAATTTATGATAAAAAATTCATAATAGTTGTGTCCGTACCTATCACCATTGAACCCCATCGAGAAGTCGAAACATATTGTGGCTATTGAATATATATAGTTGCAGTACTGGAGTAATTTTTTTTTGGTATTTTATTAATTTATCAATTACATACTAATGTTAATTCAAGATGGAGTATGAAAACTGGTTAATAAGAAGAGCAGTCCAAAAACAATGCTGACAAGAGTTACGAACGTACTAAACATTCAAGGATGTTGTAGAGGCGGACAAGAAACAACTTATTGTGGGGACATCAGCAATATAAACAGATGTTAAACCATTTAGAAGTTGATAGAGGGCATGTTAAACTGCGTGCTCTTAGGGCCGGAGTTTTGACTTAAGGACGGCGTCGAGTGAGATTTACACTGTTCTGCAGCACATTGCTGGTGGGGATGAAGCGACTTGCAGCATTTATATAGTTCAGGTTAATTTAATTGACCATTTAAGTTATTAGAGCGGAGAAGAGTGAACACTGAGCTGTATGTCACCTGTGTTTGAGGCTACAGAAGGCATGATAGTTCTCTTCTCGCATCAGTACATAAGTGTGGGGTGACACGGTTAGTATAAAGTTCAAGGTTAAGTATGACGCCTTTTTAGGAGTTTGGAGAGGGCATATCTGGAGGATAGCTAGATCGATTGACCGTGTGTTGGCTTGGCTAAAGATGCCTGAGAAGGGTTTTCTTCAAGCCGACAATTTGTCTGTTTATAGTCTGGTCCACTTTGGACGATGTATCCAGCAAATATTGTTCGCCTTCCATTATTCCGAATTTGCCTTCCGATTTAGTTTATGATTTTAGCAGATATAATAGATCTCTGTCTAGCGAAAGTCTATTCGTCCTGCTTTCTCTGAACTAGGTGTAGGATTGGGTTTACGCAAGGAGAGGGAAAAAATGAATCGCATTGAAGACATTCCATGGCTTGAGTGAGCTGGTACTCAGAGAACACATTGTTCTTCC